>CAVLJG010000006.1:76070557-76235768 GCA_963669975.1 Acanthoscelides obtectus
CGTTCTTTGAGATATGTTTTCTGAAAGAACAGGAAAATGCCTGGTATCACCATCGATTAAGTTTTGTTCCCAAAACTCAAGCTTTTTGATAAACGCTTTTATATCAAAAATCATTTCTGCTATTTCTTTGTATCTCCCCTGAAGCAGCAAATTAGGTTCACTTAATGTTTCTGTAATATCCACAAGAAAACAAAAGCTAAAGCCAGATTGAATTTTTTAGTGTCGGAATCGGTTCATCACGTTGTTTGAAAAATTGAACTATGGCAGATATATCAATAAAACGCTTCAGTACTCGTCCCCCACTTAAGAATCGGACATCAGAGTGAAGAATTAGTTCCCCGTATTTACAGTCATTTTCATCGGCCAAGGTTTTGAATAATCTTCTTTGTAACGCTTGAGCTCTAATCTCGTTCACAGTTTTTACTACCAATTTTATAACGTTGTTTAATTTTAGAAAATGTCCACATAATGCTTGCTGATGGATAATGCAGTGGTAACAGATAAATTGCGGAAAACTTTCATCTTTACGACATAACCCCACGAGACCCTTATAACGACCCACCATAGCTCGAGCGCCATCGGTTGTTAAGCCTACACGTTTCGATATTGGAATTTTTAATAATATTTTAAAAGAAGAAAACAAGTCCTGTCCAGTGGCCTGCCCTTTTAGAGAAATAAGGTTCAAAAGATCTACTTTAATCGTAAAATCACTAAAACATCCTGACACCTGGTATGATGCTTCAGTTGCAGCCTTACTTTTGTCGATTGTTTTTAAAAACATTGTATGTTGTCCAATTAACTGATTTTTAACAGTTTTCGTTTTTCCTTTCTTGTTGCAGAACGTAATGGGAATGATTTTTCAAATTCGAATGTACGGTTTTATATTGCCTCTTGATATTCCCTTTTTTAGCAACGGAAACATATGTATTACACAACAAACATACATTTTTACCTTTAAGTTCTGTAAAGAGTATAGTTCTTCCCATCCGAATGGAAGTGTTATGTCTACATCTTCTTACTACTGCTCATAATGTTTTTAATTGCAGGCCAACTCTAACCCAACCGCTGGACTTTCTGCCATTCAGTTTTAAACTGTCGCCGCGCCCTTGGTATTTATTCAATTCAAAGTAATCGAGATCGTTCTCGAACAGATCGCTCACCGCAGTATTGCCGCTGCTTGTGTTTATTATGAGAATTTACAAAATTTACGGAGCTTTTATGATTTTTACACCTTATTAAAATATGTTGTGAGCCACCAGAATCGCCATTGCGAGCTACCGTAGCTCGAGATCGACGGGTTGGCGAGCACTGGTTTAAATATGCCTAATCGGAAATCCATTATAAAGGTTATTGGTAATTTATTTGATATCGATATAAGCTCATCAAAATTATGTTTTCAGGAATACATTGTTAAATTTACGCTAGCCTTCAAGTAATGCTTGTTGAGTATATTATTGTGGCTATATAATGAAGAACCTGCTTATATAGCTGCAGTAATATAAGCAGATATTTGATGACAACGTTATGTATGTAGTTTTAATCCCGGTCTTAAGTTAAACGGCTGACTTGTTATACTGGCTTTGTATGGTGTCTTGACGAGTTCAATAAAGCTCAAATACACTGAATAGTGGTTACCTTTGCAATAATACAAGTTGTTTCATAAGTTATATAATAAAACAAAGCGATACTTTTTATCATTTAACCAGCAAATTACCAACCAACCCACTTTATCTTTGTAGTTACCGACATTGCCTATTTTTTCAGATGCCCCAGTTTGCAAAACCAACAAAACCATAGTCGTCGGCGCCTCCCGCGGAGAAAGCGTGGACATCGTCTGCGAGATCGAATCCGACCCCCCAGCCAGATCGTACCGTTGGAAGTTCACAACTCCGGTGAAACCTTGGAAGTGTCATCGGAACGGTTCGCTTCGACCAGCAACGGGAGTATCAGCATCTTGCGGTACACGCCGGTGTCGGAGTTGGACTATGGGTCACTGACTTGTTGGGCGAGTAATCGGGTGGACACCAGGTGCAAACCTTGTGTGTTTCAGGTGGTTGCTGCAGGTGAGTTATGGGGCTTTTTTATCTATAATGCAGGCCTAAAAGATTTTTACTCTGAAACCAGAGTATATTTCCTCGAAGGGTCTTGATACTTTAAGTGCGAACCTGTGGTCCATATCTCTCATGTGGCTCAAAATCCGCGTTACACAACCTGTGTGCTAATATAGTGATTTTTCTATATTTGAGGCTATGTAAAACCATATATTCATCATATATACTTTTTTGGTCTCTATAATAAAAATCGATACACCACTAACATTACCCTAACCTAACCGAAAATACGTATACCGTACGGAGCGCAACAGTACGCGACCAACTAGTCACATATACCTAAATACATTTTCCTCACAGCTTTCTTAACTAGATATATTTGAGGTTTATAGGGTTGGAGTTGTAGGTTTTGAAAAGTATCATACAGAGACCTTTAGAAACCATAAAAAACATCTGTAACTGGTTGACTTTCGACTACTAGGTGGTGATAACAATCCAGTCGTAAAAGATTTGTTCCAGCACGGCATGGATCACCTTCAAAACTAAACGCGCATACGCATTTCAATATATTTATTCCACAAGACCATATTCCGATTTATTTTATTGATGTTCGTTGCTCCAGCACATATCAAAGCAAGCAATACAGGATGTCCTACGTAGAACTACAGAAACAGATTTGTCAAAAAGTTGACGTATAACAATTATCAAAATTTGAGTTTATAGTAATTTGGCAAAAATGGCTTGAAAATGGTAGTAACTTTGAATAGAACACCCTATATATCATTCAACGTTTGGATTCTACGCAAGATTCTAAATATACATATTTTATGTATTCCATCGTATATCTACCTAAGTCTATCCGTTTTTGAGCTATCTCAAATTTTTCGTAATAGTCTAATCATATTAGCAAATTTCCCCGAAATAATTGTGAAGTCGGGTTTTATCGGTGCAAGTTGTTCAAAGTCGTATTTGAAACATGAACGCATAAAATGGGTGCACCAATTTTTGAGGGAAAACCTTTTATTTGACAACAAAGAATGAGAAAACGTGTTTTTGGGATTCAATCGAAAGTTTTGGCTGGGTTCGTTGACAGAACATTTAATAGCAAAATAAACGTCTTTACCTTGCCGATATGAATCACATATCATTCCGAAAGATAAATGTTATTTTTATGCGAAAAACAAAGGTCACGTTATATTCCGGAATATTTTGCGATTCATATCAGCAAGGTAAACTAGTGTATCTTGCTACAAAATGCCCTTTGAACTAACCCTGTATATTGATCAATAAACTCGTAGTGATGGCCGGAAAACATGTGTTATGGGATAAGCAATTAGAAATTCTCAAAAACTACTTAACCAATCTACTCCATTTTTGTTGTGGTTATTTAGTACGGATCCTACGAATTTGAAGAATTTCAAATATCTGCGAGAGACCATCGTCGCCAACAGGTGCCAAAACCTGCAGTTTGCCTTGGTTTTCGGCCATAACTTTTTTACTATTAATCGGATCTTTTTACGTGTGGTCTCATATTTTGTAGGTCTCATGAATGCCTTAAAATCTTGTATGAAAAGTTTTTTGGTACCTGTCAATACTTTCGATTGAATCCCAAGAAACACGTTTTCTCATTCATTGTTGTCGAATAAAAAGTTTTCCCACAAAAATTGGTGTACCCATTTTATGCGTCCATGTTTTGAATATCCCCTTGAACAACTTGCAGCAATAAAACCAGACTACAATTATTTCACAAACCATGGGTATTTTCGTCTAATATGATTAGACTTTAACGACATATGAAATGGAACGGCTTCCTGATAGTACGAATAGGGGGCTACTTCAGTAGATCCTATTCCGGATTTGGATAACGGATAGTACAGAATGGGTGGAAAAAGTGAATCAAAACTATTTTTTAGAAGAGTCAAATTTTACAAATTAAAACCACCTTTTTCATAATTTCATCCTTCTAAGAAACACAAATCAGGTTAATTTTGTGCAAAATACCTGGAAATTTGGTTTTATCTTGCTTGTATGAACCGTACATCTTTTACCATGGGATAATTTTAATTATCCTTGACGCGGCAACAGCAACATACCTTTTGTAGTTTTCCCTATGGCCTGCCGAGATTATCTTATCGTATCTTGTACTACCTGTACTATCTTTTACCCAAATTGGGAATAAGATCCACAAAAGTAGGTCCCCTACTATAGATACCTGTTACAAATCACATTGCAAAAGCAGACTAAGAGAAAAAATTGCGTCAAGTAGCTTGCCTCTGTACTTCATTCACAACGCTGTCATCATAATGGCATACAGGCATATACAATTAAGATTTGCATATTTAGCATGCTTTTCTGTACAATTTTGGGGCTCTCTGGTATTTGACCTCCTAAGAAAATGTTATATAAAGTTATCTCTTGCCAATCAATGACCCGTTTCCTAGCTCTGAGCAAAAAATTACAGCGACCACACATGTTCGAAAGTATGACTAAATCTTGCATGGATGTTGGTCGGCGGTCCACATCCTCAGCAGTCGAGCAGCGGCAGCCGACTGCAACACACATGCATCGGTCGAACACGAAGCGCCTGGTATAGATACGCGATGGTTGGAAACATTTTAAGTTTTAAGCATAACTGCGTAAATTTACCAGGGCTGTAGGCGGAAAATATACCAACGTCAAAAAATTTAGATACACCCTCTCCCACCCCTTGCAGTATCTAATGAATAAATAAGCCTCTACAAATCTGTTTCTGAAAATGATCAGCAGCGTCTGAAACATCAAAAAACTGGACCGATTTTCGAAAACTATAAAGGTTTTTCGTCCTTGGCATACTAGCAACCTTGTGGAAAAATTTCATCAAAATCCAAGTGACAGACGGGCCAAGGATTAGCAGACAGGTTAGGCAGACCGACGGAAATGAGTTGACATATTTTTTTGTATATATACATCCACAAAACATCATATCCAATTTTCCAAATTTCTCGCGGTTATAATACTTCCTCGCCAGTGCCAGTGACATAAGAAGTAAAAATTTCGATGGCCTACATCTGTCATCTTTTACGCAAAATTTGAGGTATTTCAGAAACACTTAGGTTGATGATATTCATGAAATGTGTTTAGAATCTCGGGTAGAACCCAAAAGTTGAATAATATACTACTGAAAATCAGCAGGTTGCTATGTACTCCCGGTACAACCAGATGTGCCACCATTTTGAAAATATTTCAGCAGAATTTCTCTCATCAGTTTTACTGTAAACCTAATTTTCCGTATATTTACTAGAATTTTGCACTATAATGACAAAAATCCACGATCCACCCTGAAAGACAAATTTAGAAAGAGAAAAACATGTTTACGTTGGAAGTTAAATAAGGAATTGTTAAAATATTCACCTAATTAACAACCGATATATCACCTTTCTTTATTTTCTCATGCATTTGTTTGTTTTAGATTTAGTTCTATTAATAACAGCTTGTTTCCCATTGGTGGAATTTGCTCCGTAGGAGATCGTCTATGCTCATTAAATCCATTACTTCAAAAACGGCCTGAAATTGGTGAATTTGCACCCTAGGAGCAAATTATGATAACCGCGCGTAATAGTAAAATCGTGCCTAAACCAATCTTTGTTCATTTTACATTTGCGTCCTTTTGCTATGGATTTATAGTAATCCAGCAGAAGGACGGAAGGGTTCAAAACGTTGCATGACACTTATCAGTTAACCGCTAAAGACATTTCTGGATAGAGTCGCTTTCTGCACTTGAAAATAGTCTCTATCGGGCTCTGTAAGTGCATTAAGTCGAGACATAGCCGGTGCTTATGCAAAAATAAATGCGACACAACTGGGACAATGGTGGGTTTAGACTTCCACACCGGAACCGTATTAGTTGAGGATTAGCTCAATATTTCAACGTAATTATGCTATTTGTAGGTAGTGCTGAGCCTTGACCGCTACGATATCATTGGGAGGGATCAGTCTGATAGCACAGTTATGCTGCACAAATTCGATGTTTGCTTGTAAAATACCTTGATTTCTATAATTGTCCATGCGGCACACCGGGTGTTTCAAATTTGACCTTTTGCATTGAGATTTCGGTAGCGGTAAGGGATACGAAGTTGCTTAAATGGGGGCAAACTTGTGTATTTAGATAACCAACAAAATGCTGCTTAGAAAGTTTCGAAATTCAAAGGATGAAAAGGACCAAATTTTTCCAAAATCGTTTTAATTTTTCCCCGACTTTATTTGCTGTGAGATTTCAAATTGCCTATTAACATTGCCACTTATTCTTGTCTACAAGATGGCGTGGTTAGAATTTCAATACGACATTTCGTCTCTTCAACTTCATTTTTTCCTAAGGACGTCATATTGAATTTTTGCACAGGTGAGTATGGCTTTTAATTCTGATTCAACAATTGTGTATGTCATCCATTGACATTGCAAAACCTTCGTAATTAAAAAAACAGAATTTCCTGTACTTATCAGACATCATTTGTTTCGCGTGCCACATTTATTCCGAAGTCATTTGTATTTTTTCCGGACTTTGTTTGAGATAGAATTTTGAAATAAATTGCATGTTGTCAATTATTCTCTTTTACAAAATAGTGTCGTCAAATTGTCAATTCGAAGTTTCTTCTTTCGACTTGCATCACAAACTTTGTTTGTACATTTAAATGGACTTTACAGTCCTAAGTTTAGCGATGTGTTTGCTTTGTTGACAATACATTTGTTGTCGGAAGGAAAATTACAAAGAAATTAGGAGGTATGGTGAAACCTTAACACAAAATGAAATGTTTATTGATAGTAATAATAATAATAACAGGCAGAGGTAAATCATAGCAGATGCTCAAAATGTCTCTTCTCAGTCTTCCGAACTCTGTTACCATGTTTAACTTGAGGTCTGGTCTGGTATACGAAACAAACGACTATGATAATTCCAGGGCTAACCTAGGAAAATTTGTTATTCTGGAATAACCGGGGTTTTGCAATGCCAATGTACGACAATACCAACCCTGTATACATTTTTGGAATCAGAGTTAAAAGCTCTAGTTATCTTCGCAAAAATCCAATACGGCGTTTATTAGAAAAAATTGATGCTGGAGGACCAGAGACGAAGCGTCATATTGAAATTCTAATTATGCCATTTTGAAGAGGAGAAAAGGTGGCTGCGTTGATAGGCAATTTATTTTAACACCCCACTACAAATAAATCCAGGAAAAATAAAGAAAATAAGTTTTTTCTGTCGCTCTCAGGAAGCACTTCATTAGTCAGCTAAATACGAAACTTTGCCCCCATTTAAGAGGCTTCGTATCTCTTACCGTTTCCTAGATCCCAATAGACAGGGTCGAATTTGGAACACCCAGTATGGGGTGTCTCAAAATAAATACGCAATTTCAATCAAGCACCGACAGGTAGCGGTGTAAAGAGTGTTCCGATCGTAATTGGACGTAGTGAAGTGGTAAATGCACTGAGACCCCTTGATATCTGAAAATAAAAAAGTTCTAGGTTCAGTTTTTACGGATTTATCTAAGCCCGCCGAATGTCTCATATCACATAATTCGGCGACTATGGAACTGGTTTTGTTCAAATTGTGTACGATAACAACCTATAATTGAAGTAACCATAGAGGAGCAGTTCAAAACTCCTAATTTTTTTTCACTATTCTGTTTTTACCAAAATCGACACATTTTAAGATGGATATTAAAGAAATTGACTACGGCGCTACCGAGCCCTGAGAGGGTAGTAGTAAGTACTCACCATGCTACCAGCTTTGATGTACAAACCACGGACAACGCAGTTTCATGGTTACCAGCAGTACCGCGGGGTTATTACCTAAAAAACCTGTATGATTTGAAAAAATCGGTAAAATGTCAATTTGTGCAATAGTTAGCGGCTAGTGTTCCGCTAGTTAATAATAATAATAATAATAATAATAATAATAATAATAATAATAATAATGATAATAGTAAATGGCATTTATTCGTCGCATGATTACAAAATAATTGGCTTGATAGGAATAGTGACGAAAAGGTCGAGTGTCAGCTTATGCTGTTCTTCAACCCGACACAAACTATAAAGAAAAAAAAAGTGCCTACATTTAAATGACGCAGTTCACAACATTAACCACCAAAAAGAGAAAAGCTTAAAATATTACACTTCTCAGAAGAAGGAAACAATCAATTATATATGCGTAAAGTTAAATTCTAGCCATCCGATTGCTTTAAACTCATCTTTAACCTTTTTTTAAATTGCTTAGGCTATATTGTTTCTACTCACTTGATAAGCAGTTATATAGTTTGGATGCCCAGTACGAGAAACTACGTGTGAAAAATGCTGTCGAATGCCGCGGGATGAAGAAGATGCGTTTATTCCTAGACCTTTGATCGTAATGACAGGCGAGGGTTAGCTTTGAATAAAGATAATATGGCGCTATAAGGAGAAGGGTCTCATGCACCAGAGATAGGCAATGCAGTTTCCTCAATTTCTTCATCTTAAACCATCCCGATTGGTCAAAAGTGCTACTAATATGATCAAATTTACGGATTCCATAAGATAACCTGATGTATGAGCTTTGTATCATCTAAATCCGCTCGGTATCACGTTGTAGGAGAGCAGGTCCATAAACAGACTCAACGCAAGATAATTTTGGCAGGATTAATGATTCGCAGAGTTTAAGCTAGAGCTGTGTTGGCAGGACACTTCGACTCGGGTATAACTGACGAAGCACGTTATACGACGCATTGCATAGTTGGTTAAAATGTTTAGTGAAGCGTAACTTGCAGTCAAACCAGATACCAAGGTTTTTGGATTCATTTACAAAGGATATGTCTTCATTATACACCTATTAATGCGATATTGATTTATTTCACGATTCTTTTTGGGCCCAAATAAAATGCAACAAGATTTGCCAGCATTCAGTTTTAGATTGTGAGCACTGGATATGTCAAAAATAGACTGCAGATCTTGATTTATTTGATGTTGCCCAAGCATATATTCATCAGGATCGAAGCTGTTATAAAGTTGGGTAGTTCAAAGATGAAATTTTATAGAAAAACCGTGCTTGGCTCATAGGTAGCAGTGTCACCTATTCTTAAATGACAATACTGCGTTTTTCGGTGTACCTACCTTATATCTTCGCTTGATTACTATCCGTCGTATGTCAACAATGACTAGGAATATATCATATTGATGACTGCTATCAAGCATTAAGCAATATCGTATGCGGTTGGCCATCGTTGCAGACATGAAACACAAGTAGACTTAGCTCAGCCTGTGTCTATTTATGCAACTTTCCTAGTAATCTTGAAAATACTTTCAATGTAAGCCAGATGCATAGGGTCTTCCATCATTTCCAACATATGGGCTAAAGATGCATTATGCTTTGCTGAATTATTTATAGGTGGCGCTTGTCAGTGTTGTCACATCTTGCACACATGGGCAAAAAACAAATTATGGAAAAGAGGTAATTCTTGGTAATGGAAATCATTACGTTCTGACTGCTTATAAAAGTCACCTCACAGAGACTGGACCTCATTTTGATATACCGCCACGAAATCGAACATGCAAATTAAAGCCGTCGCTTGCTGAAAAAATGGTAATGATAGTGATGGAATTAAAAAAGTTATCTCCTTCCGAGTTAGACCAAATTTTGTGTGATATATTGTACTAGCAAAAGTTCAGTTTTAAGGGAAAATGTATGAAGGAAATATGACTACCAGGTGGCGGAGGGAGGAAAAACAGTAGAAAAAAATATAAATAAGATAACAATGAAACCACCCCTGAAAGAGCGCGTAAACATACGAACGTATTTTCGGCTTTGGTTGTACATTCGATAGATGTTCTGCCAAAACCGAAACTAACCCGAAACTCGGATTTTGAACCGAAACTGAAACCTATATATTGTCAAAACAACCGACAACATTTCAACCTTCTGACTAGATAGTTCCGACTGTTCAAATCGTTCATTCCGTTATTGTTCACTGTGAGGGTCACCAACAGCGACATCTGTGAAGGAGTAACTCAATGATCAGCTGCAAGTCAGTTCCCCAGCATGCTTTATTGGTTGCAGAATGCCGAGATAGTATGTGGAGTATATCTCTGAGAAGATGTGACATAAAAATGATTGAGTAATAGGGTAGCAAGATCGCATGTGGATGATTGGGTGGTGATTCTATGCATTGGTCTGCATGTGTATAAAATTAGTGATATTTGCTATGTGAGAAAATTAATACTGAATATGCTGCACATAAAGTTTATCTGTTAGCTGTGCCAGGCGCGTTATTTGTGTTGTCCTTTCTGGGGAGAGGGTATGTTCAAAGTTATAAATTACGATTTTCCCCGGTCTTCGTGTTTTCAAAAACTTTGAGGAGAATTACAGAAAATCACCACCGCACCCCCGTTATGTGTAATTAAGCCACATCACGGAAAAAGTAAGAATGACGCATCACATACGAAACATTTCCGCCGTGCCTCACATCTATGCGCTGATTTGTATTTTCTACTGAACATAACAAAATAAATTTCAAAATTCAAATGACTGGAAATAGAAAATAATATGAAATGTAATATCATTTTCACGTTTCATAAATGTTACTGTCTGTAGCATATTTTCTCACCTGTTGGTTGTAATATACTTAGCCAACCAGAGTTTTTTTATGTCCCTCATTTTTGAAATTCAGCAAATTTGCATAGGTAATTTTCAGGATGAATAAGGAACACTAGACGCGCAACTAATTTCTAGGTTCGTATACATCTCAAGTAAGTGTATCTGAGACAAGAAACCAAAGAAATTATCATCTCACAAATCCTCACTGTGCACCTATGCGCTGCCGTTTCTTTCCAGCTATAGTAAATAACTTACAGGTAAGACCTTTGTTCATGCCATCTCTGAAGCAGATGTTACAAAAGAGCCAAACATTAATAGCTGAAGCGTCATGACGTTTAAGTAATACTGTACAACTACAGAAAGAGTGCACAACAAGTGAACATCAGCTAGTTCTAAGTTGCCATCTTGTAGAAAAACCTACATAATCCCACACTTTTCTAGATACGTAATACCCCTTTCGCAAGTTCGGTCGGATACTAAAACAAAAAATTTGCTCTGAAAGTGAAATATTCTACAGTTCAGAATGCGAATCTGCAAGTATGTTGTGCCTACTGGGACTTTGATATCCGCGAGTTGGAACAGTATACGTTGACCCAAATCCCAGTTGACCATTGCGAGAGGCCATTGGCTGGATGGAAATAATAGCAAATAACGGCGAGATAACATCCTTGCGGACAACACCGTCACGCGACAATATTTATGCCATTATGTCGTGGCAAAAAACACAAAAACCGAGACGAATTTGCTTTATTAATACACCGTGTGCGGTTTCACTGGCTCTGAGGGTTTCTGTGTATGCGAGAGTGCTGCGTGATGGCGATTATGGCTTTTTTTATTGAAATATGGAGTCAAGCGGGTGGACTCACAATAGACCCACAACCAAGCCCACAACCAAGGTTTTTGAGTACTGACAATATTCAAGTTAAGTATCTGGGTGTAGGCTTGAGGAATAACTTCTGTTAATGAACAAGAATTAATTCGGTGTATTAACAAGATGTCCAACAAGAAACAATTGCCTGCCCATCAAAAAGACAGCAGCACTTTAGGAACCCTTAACTACAACCTAAGTGGTTTAGTACAGAAAATCTGAAAACTGTAAAAAAATAAAATTGTTCGTTTGTAGTCGTATTAGACATGTGAATTAATCACAATATCAAAAATAAGCAACTGTAGTAATAGTCGAGACAGTATCTTTGGATCTGTACAGAAAAAATATTCTAATTTTTTTTTGCATAATCTCATCTAAAAAGAACCCAATCAAAAGTATCTTTATGTCGCCAAGCCCAAAACTTCGTCAGAAATTGTTCGGACAATGCTTTTAATAGATCTCAGATATTATTTTTGCGCTCAACTGGATTAATGTAATCTAAAACTTATCCTGTGGTTTTCATGTTGATAATCATCCATGTTTGCCTGGCCGATGAAGCCACATATATTTGAAAAGTGCCATGTGCTGAAGATGGTCACAAGGTTTCTCTAAAGTTGATAGTTCTCTAGATATAAATAATTAAATCTTCAAAAACGGTCGAAACATACCAATTTCAGTTGACATATATTCTCCAAACATCGATTAACAAAATTACAAAGCATTTCATGATGTATTGTTATTGTAAACCTTTGTTTTTTATTCGTTAATCAAGCGCACAGTCAATGTATACTCCACGTGAGCGCGAGAGGGATACAGCATAGGGACATCCGCTGATTCATCTCTCTCGAACTCACGCAGATTATACGTACATTACGGGTGTTTGCTTAACACTTAAAAATTAGGTCTACAATAACAGTACACCCGAAACGCTTTGTGATTTCGTTTCTGGATGTTTGAAGAAGATTTAGAATCTTTGCCAACAATAAAATTTTCGTGCTGTGTTTCGGGGTTGAAAGTAGTCTATTTCGCAATTTTTCAAATATTAAATCGATTGTATCTCGAAAACTATCGCCTGGAGAGAAAAAAATCTATTTTTGTAATTTGTTACAAAATTAGTAAAACGCTTTTTGACTCAATTTATGGGCCTGGCAAAATTGAGATTCTTTAAAACTTACAAAAAAATCGAGTCAAAATATTTTGCTCCCGGACTAGCAAAAAGAGAAGCGGACGACATGTACCTTGGGTAGCCTTAATCAATATGAGCAACTATGCTTTCAAATTTCAACTTTTTAATTCTTCCAGGCAAACCCTTCCCGGTAAAGAACTGCACCTTTTCCAACCAAACCACCAACTCGATGGAAGTGTTCTGCCTCCCAGGCTTCGACGGCGGTCTCCCCCAGCATTTCCTCCTGGAGTTTTATACCTCAGAGTCCGGCCGACCTCGCTTCAACATGACCTCATACACGGAACCGTACTTCTTCCTTGAAAACCTGGAACCGGACATGACGTTTCGGATCGTCGTGTTCGCCGTAAACTCTAAGGGAAAGAGTCCTGGGGTCACGCTGGAAGGAGTCACTTTCAGAGATGCTGAGAAAAGGACAGGTAATTTATGCTCATAGACTTAAAAATGAGATTTATAAAACTGCAGTTATGAATTACTGGCAGAGGAACTTGATACCATCAATAATCGTATTTTTCCTGAAGATAGCCAAAAAATAGTGTTTATATTACCAAATTAAACAACAACGAAGATAAATCATAATTATTGTAGCAAATGTTGAAGTATAGTATTTGATTCTAGTAGTAGTCGAAATTATACTGCTTGATATACCTAGAGCAATTTTTTATTCAAAGAAAATATGCATATCCAATTATAAATATTATAATTATTTCGAAAATCCAACCATTTTTTCAGGCGCTCAAAAAAGGACCTTAAGAGCTCCAACTCTTTTCAAAGTGGATTTCTAAATCCATTTTTGTGGTGTGCTACTGTCTCACAGATGGCGCTAGAGTATCTTTCATATCCCAAGTTGGACGTTGAAATGCAGCATACGGTTGGCTAGAACACGTTGACTTCGACAATATATAAAGATTTAAGTTTAATTTTGCTGTTTTTTTCATAATCCGTTTATGCTATTATATTTTTGTTCATACGATTTGCATTTAACAAGAGTTGCTGCTTCTTGTCGGTTGGCTATTATTAATTATTTGAAATATTCTGTTAATTACTAATTATTTACCGATTCAGCACGTGTAGGTCTGTAGGTGGATCTTAAGCCCATTTCGTTTTTTATTGCCATTTCATTCTATTTTGTTGCATTTTTGCTGTATCATATCAATAAAGTTTATTTTTGAGTTTTGTTGTTTTTGTCATTTTCCTGAGTTTGCATAAAATTTACAGCCTGTGTCTAAATGAGGATTCATATAGAATTCGACTTTTCGGAAACTTTAGCTTCAGCCTCCAATATGTAATGTGATATGTGAAAGAACAATACATCACGTCAAAATTTTTACACTCAATGCATTACATAGTGTGAAGGCTTAACTCAAGTTTTCGTGTTTCTATTCCGTGAGATTTTTTTTTTGAATAGTTATAAGCTTCAAACAAACTTCTCTCCTGTCTATCGAATGGTCTAGAATTATTATTGTTGCAGTCCCAGTTACTTTAATCCTTTGTACTAACTGCAAAAACCAACAGTTTTTATTTTTATCTGCCACTTCCACTATGTGAACACGATAGAACGTCCGCTAATGCAATGTGTACTTTGTGAAAACTGTTCTCTTCAATATTTATTCAAAGCGAGTTTGTTCTGTGTACCGCATCGGGTTTTTACAAATAATTACATATACACCAATAGTTTATTAGTTTTATATCGCAATAACGGGAAGTGCTGTATTGTTCCGATACAGAAATCGATAATTTCCAATCAAATACTAATAAAAAATTGGTTGGCATAAAATTTCCAGCCAGCAGTTATTTTTGTGCTATGATGGTGATAATCTCTAGAACGTGCAACAGATGTGTTTTTTAATGGATTTTTTAGCCCTCAAATTGGTTTGTCTCTACGGATTTTTTTTTACCTTTTTAAAAGTTTTTGCCGTGTGGTTACAATGCCGTACTACAGTGTTTCCCAAAGTGCGATATGCGTACCCCCAGGGGTACGGGAAGGGCTAGGAAGAAGTGCGCGTAGCCAGTACTGCTGAATCAAATATGCTGAAACTGACAGACAAGACGACTTAAACTAAAACAAATATATTTAATGGATAAAATATCTATTTTAGATTAATACAAAATCCACCGCAGCTTTGTCTAATGTGGAAGAAGAACAATTTTTGAAAGTGGCGTCTGACGAATCCTCAAAAAAATAAACATAACGAGTGCAGCTTAACATCTTTCTGGTAACGAATTCAGAATGGGTATCCAGCTTCACAATCCTCGCATTATCGGCTCACTCAGTATTTAAAACAGATACATGAATGAAAAGGCGTATTTTTTAATTCACCGGTTGAGCCACCGGTGCAACGAATTATCTAGTTTTACTTCCTTTAATTTCCGTCTGAGCGACGGGTTGTACAGCAAAATTGTCTATAAACTATATAGACAAGTTTATAGACAAGTTTGGTGTACAACCGGTCGCTCAGACGGAAATTAAAAGAAGTAAAATTGGATAATTGGTTGCACCGGTGGCTCAACCGGTGAATAAAAAATACGCCTAATGTATCGTAAGATTAGAGGCTTTCCGACCACCATAAGGAGCCAGTGCATATGCCGCTTAACCAGGCCCTTCCTTAGATCACAAGCCTCGCCTTTTTAGCGAAGTCGAGTATGGCCTTGAGTCCACGCTCCTTGACGTCCTGAGGGTCCAAAGTAATTGACCCCAGTATAGTCTACCTATAGTAGCTCAGAGCTTCACAGCGACACAGAACGTGCGCCGAGGTCTCTTTCTCTACCCCGCAGCGCTCACACAAGGGATCCACAGCCCCCCCATCACGTGCAGGTGGCGCCTTATTATGTTATGGCCAGACAACAGTTCCACCAGCAACCTTAGGATGGCTGAATCCAGAGATAAGCAGAAACGTCCATCCTTAGCACTGGGCCCTTCAATGAGTTCCCGTGCCTGGTGGAGATGTCTAGAGATACTTCTTCATTTCTGAGAGTGTTGTCTTGCAATCCACGTCTCCATTTTCCTCCAACACTATGCGCGGGCAGTCCTAAAGCTGGCCCAGGGCCAACGAGCTTGCTGGCCGATCCTGTCTTCGCCGGAGCGTCCGCCGTCTCATTTAACCTTACCCTAGCGTGCCCAGGTACCCACATTAATTATACCGGGTGCCTCGCTCCGAGGCAATCCAAAGCCTCCCTGCCTTGCAATACAAGACTCGAAGTAATCTTACAGGCACTACTTGCGGTTGAAGCGACATTTAGGGGTAATAAGATCACCCCTGCTTAGAAGGACGGGGTCCTCCCTTTGCAATTCGACTAAGATGACAGTATGTCCCTTGACAGGATTCAAGAAGGCCCAGCTGCCCTGACTCCAGAGTCGATGAGCGACTACTCTCGCTTCACCACATATCACTAGATCCAACGGTGGGAGATCCAGCAGAGCTTCCATTGCACTCAATGGCGTTGTTCGCACTGCGCTTGAACTAAGCGTAACGGGCAGTTTTCCTCATACGAAGCAGTCAAGTCCCTGCTGAGAGACTCGACGGCTGCTTCTATATCAGAGCTCCTAAAAAGTCTGTATGGAACCCCCAAAGTTTACTGTCAAGGTCTGCCCTATAGGACCCCCATCTAGTATGCCGAGAATATCTATCTGCAATCTCTCCATCAGTCTTAAAAAGTGATCCGATAGAGAGGGTGTTAGAGACACTTTCCAGTCCCTAATATCCTGAGCTAAGTTAAGCGTGCCCAGCGTTACGTCGATAACCTCTTTTGTGACACTATTACTGAAAGTAGGCGTGTTACCGTCAGTCAGAACCTCAAAGTTCAATGCCTGTAGGAACTCGATGAGGTCTTCGCCCCGTCTGTTGGTGTTCCATCCAATCACGAGGTCGAGTATAGAATCCCTACAGGATGCGACAAAGTTCCCCAGATCCTTAGACGGAGGAGGTTCCCTTGAATCGTAATGACGGTAAGCCGAACATACGATCAGGTCCCTGTCAGCTCCTTCCTTCTTATATCTAATTCTAACTGCAACTAAGGCCCATATCGTCAGTCGTCCCTACAATTGTAGGGCGCGTTTATGGCCTCCGTGATTGCCATACTCCTTTCTCTCCTTCAAAAATTTCTAGATTACACTTGTCCCGTGTCAGCGTCAGCGCTCTCCTATTGTAAAGATATGTTTTCTTTTTAAATTGTAGGAAATTTCAGGCTGATAAAACATGATATAACTCAAAAGCAAGCATAATTTGATGCAAACAGATATTTGTGACATAACCTCAAAATAGAGCGCTGACACGGAGAAGTAGAAAACTATGACAATCAAGGAGGCCATAAACGCGCCCTACAATTGTAGGGACGACTGACGATTCGGGCCTAAGTCTCGGAAGGTAAATTCTTTAAGTTGCCATGTGTTAATGGAAGTTATTACGCAAGCTCTAGGCTTTGAGTCCTGAGTATCGCTAAAAAGCGTATAGCCCGGTACACTGAGCCCGTTTACTGAACCGTTTCTCTACCAGGGTTCCCGGTCGAGAGCCACGTCGTGTCGGCCTCGATAGATTTCCTGAGTAAGGGCCCTCGAAGCCGCTATGCAGTGCTGTAAGTTAATTTGAATGAAATTTCGACATATCATAGGTGTTGAGAGGCCCCTCCTACACCTTCCCGAATGACGGTATGTGTCACCTATTCGGGGCCGTCGCCGCCACAGTCTTCACTGTCGCAACCGCCTTCATCTCCGCGTAGACGGAGGAGTTCTCGGACTCTGTTCAGAATTCCTTCCTCGTCCGAGTCTCGATCATTGTCCTCTGGGGCCCTCTCCAGATAGGTCATAGATACATAGATTTTAGTTCGATTGCGTCAAAAAGTGCAGACGTATACTTTTTATGCTCCCATGCCTTCTTCCATCCCATCAAATTACAATGGAAGACATGATTAACTTTAGACTGTCTTGAAAGAACCTATCTGCTCGAATAAACTAATAACTTCTGTTTTCATAAAATTATCAACCACATATTGTGCTGAGGATTTTCCAACTTTTTGAAAACAAGAGTAATTTCCAGATCCTATAAGTTGTCTACTAATCAGTTTTTTGGGGCTCATCACTGACCGAAAAAAAACAGTTAATCTTGCTGACAGCATTTCCAAATACGGCAGGGGTATTACGGAAAAAGATTGATACAACGTCATTAAAAATAGGTATAATGTTAACTGGTGTACTAAAAGTAGGCGCTAGCACATTTCGCGCCTACTGGCTGTGAGCGCCACCTATGGGAGAGGAAAGAGAATCATCAACGCAGATTATTACTACACAAATCAGCAGTGTGCACCACTGTGTTTCCTTCTAGTTATATTATGAATCTTACAGCTTAGGCCATACCCAAATAGCACAGACAATCTTGAAGACGTCCGTTTTATGTGCTAATAATGTCTGAACACCTGAGACATTAAAAAATGCTTTCAAGATAAATTTAGTGTGATGACGAACATCCTGGCATGACATAATCAACATCATTAAGACGTTTTCTTATGTCGTCTAGAAGAGATATAATTTTTGAAATGCAGCTTTTTAAAAAGTTGAAATATTAGTGAACCTATGAGAAATTGAAATTCTGAACACCCAACTAAACATTAAGGTAAAACTTATTTTCTTGTTTACCCAATCACGATTGAAGACATCCAATTTACTTTTAGCATTCATATATTTTTCAATGCAACCTTATTATTTTAGACTATGTAAAATAAAAAGTTTTTAGATATCTGTATTTTTCAAACACCTTTTGTCTTTTTCTTGAAACATTTAGAAGGATTTATGGCGAATATTCTATTTTAACTCATTAATTAGCCACCAGATGGCGATGCGTCGTTTAAAGTAACCACATTCCTATATTTACCTCTACAACATATCAAGCTCTGTCATCTGTCAATCTGGCAAAGGCTTCTTGGCCGCTTTCTGTTTTCCACAGTGTTGCCTTGGGAAAAAGTACTGTAACATTCGATCATCTTCTCCCCGGTGCAATTTGGTTTCGTCTTTAGATGCTTTTTGATTAATTTGTGTCAATACAAATTGCGACCTCAAGTAGAACCGTATACTAGCAACGAAACCTACTTATTCATTCCAGTGTCTGCTGAGAATGATGGTTAATGTCAAAGCTAACTCGAGGTGGAGTTAGTAATTGGAACTTGGCAAGGGCTAGCTCCGGATCGTCGCTCAACCACACAATAAATGTACGCTTTAATGATCCGTCTGTTTTATATTTATTTATTATGTATTTTTAATGTCGCCCTGGAGACCTTACGAACTTGTTATAAAGACATCTTTAAGGCGTTCAGTTTTCGTAACACATAATATGTACAACGGCAATTATAAAGCGTCTTTAAAACATAATTGGGCAATTTCGGTTGGAGCTATAAATGGCCTATGATAGTGCCATATCTGGAGCAGATATTTCATCAGATCCAAGCCAAACCATGTAGCTCAAGTGTCATGACGTCTAGACAACACGCACAGCTTCTGTAAGTGCACATGAAGTCAACGACCACTTGTTCCAAGGTGATATTTTTTCAGCAAGACCTGCATAATGTCATTGAAAATCGCTATAGTGTCAGTTTTACGTAATACGAGTGCGGAAAAGGGCGCCGAATTCGAACGTGAATAGGGAACTAACGAAATGGGACAACTATATGCACAACAGTTTTTATTCGTTATAACGTAAATTTATCAACCGTGTAAATATTGTCGCAGAGCCCGTTTTGAATGACAGTTGTTAACAGATTTTGAATAATGGCGTGCCTATGCATGCGTTGCATTGTACACACTGTTTCAATTTTGCGGCCAGTTTGTGGGTTTTTCCAGTGTTTTGCTCCTATGTATATACAGATATGCAATAAACAAATCCCAGTGGCCTAATCCAGCTTTTCGATACGGTTGGAGGTTTGAATTAGAGGCGAAGAGTATCGACTCTCAAAAAGAACTGGGAATACCGGAATGTTCGTGTGAAATTCAGCGTTGGTGTTGAAATCAGTTTAAAATAGACAGCTGTGAGGTGCATTCCAATTCCGTATCTAATGTTTGGAATATTTAATTTTTAATGCAAAAATACACACCTTTCACGCCTTCCAAACGGATTGTAGTACTATTTTATATGTGGTACAATTTCGCCTATACACAGTGGCATCAAAAAGGCGGTCTTGTCAGAACCATTAAAAATCATCAGGTTGCAGCAATGAGTGTATCTTTACATGGAGCCTTATTCCATTTGAGCTGGAACCTAAAACTCTATGTCAGCAATGTTTGATACAGATTTTGATACCGCTTGATAGATTCTTTGAATCCCGGAAAAATTGAGCGTCAATATTACTCCCGAAATCAAGAAATATCGTATATCTCCGTACGTATCGACCACCGGCATGGACTATCGCACCGTGGTATCCTAAGATATTTTTTATTTATCCGGTTCGCTGTAGAGCAGAGACGGTTAAGGTTATGGGTTATACGGCGAGATTTTGGAGCTAATTCACATACATATTATACAACCGTATACGATTATTTATTGTATCTAATATGTGCGTAGTTTTGCCGGAATCGGAAGCTTCTTAAAATTGAAATGCTGATACCATAATTGCAATATTAATAAACATACACCCTACAATTTTTTTTATCTTTTAAAAAATTACTAAACATACTGTTTTCGTCAATTCGACTACAGGCCGCTAACCGGGGACAGGGGTTTCATGCTTTTAGGCAACTAATCAGCACGGTATTTGTTTGGTCTCAGGAAGGACAACGAATGAAAGATAGCAACTATCATCTACCTGAGGTGTAACATATATCGAAGGCAGCAGAAGGTGCCATCTATTACCAGAATCGACCACTACTAGAGTGAGTAGTAGCTATCGGTTGGAACTGTCATAACCTCAGTTCGCGTTTGATAACTCAGTGACCACAAGAGACTGACGGTTCTGGAGATATAGTGGTCCACACACGTCCAACTGCTCGGACTTAGATGAAAATTTTACACAAGGTTACCACCATGCCATTAACAAAAAATCTTGGTAGTATTGGAAAATCGGTCCAGTGGCGGCGAAGAAAAAGGGAAAAAAATCGCACAAACTTCCTTGACTTTTCAAAGGCTCCTGATGATATACTGAAAATTTTTGTAGGTGTTAGGAAGTAAGAATTTGCAAGGGGTGGGGGAGGGTTATACCTCCATTTTATGTTGTTGATATATTTATATGCCTAAAACACCATTAATGCTACGTACCTATTAGAAATATTTCACTCGTAATAAACAATTTTAGCGTTCGTAATTGTTTGACGTACCTGATACTTGCGTTCGGAAATAGAACAAAGTAATCCTTCTGGAAGATCAAAAGTGTGCTTTTCTGCCCAAGCTCAAGACCTTGGGAATAAGAGTTCTGTCACTTGCATTCTCTTGGTTCATTGTTTACTTTATTCGGTTATCAAAAACTGCCCAAAGTTGGCAGAATTCATATTTCTCATGATAAATGCTATCTCGTATCCCTAGGGTTTCTTATAATAACACAATGGTCGCAGAAAACGTGGTTAGAAATTAGTTGGCTGTCATCAAGTGTCATTACATGACTCTGTAATAATTTAGGCATTGTAAAAATAAAGTTTCACGCTATTCCAGAGCAAAATTTCATCTATCGATCTACATTTCGTTACTGTGTACGGTATTACATTGCCAAGTGATTTACAATCGCACCCCTGATGGACGTGCGTCGTGCATCGTGTTGTTGAAGCCCGTAAGCTATAAAGGCGTAGCTAACGTTTTTCTCGGAGGGGTCAACTTGTGGCGAACATAACCCTTTACGAACAGATGACAGTGTTGCATAGAAAGTCAACTTAATTTATGCCATTTTTTAACTGTTGATCGAGCGCACGCTCTTGGTGTATTCTGCGTGAGAGCGGGAGAGATGCAGTATAGGGTCGGCCGAAAACTGCATTTTTTTCACTTGCAGCAAGGATGCAACCCTTTACCACTCCCAACCTTCAACTCCTTCAGAAGTTTTGTGAAATATGCAAGGGCCTCTGAAACGTCAAAACTGTTCGCGTGATTTTTATGATGACGGGAATGAGCAACGCATCTAAAACTACATTAGGTATCATCACTAGAGGCACTGCGGTGATCCCGGAATCACCAGTGCGTTTTCCTGGACTATAAGCTACTAAGAGGACTGTGGCTTTTTATATGTTTGTCATTACGACGAATCCTTTGACTTTTTTCTCATTAGTCTCTGTTAATTTCCACTGATTCGCATGACGAAACAAAAAATAATTCATCTTTTTGGCGAGCTAATGCCTCAGCTTTTATCTCGTTTTTACTGAAATTGTATAATTAAACTTTACCTTAGCCAACAGAGCAGTTTTTGTGTCGGCTAATATTGAACTAATTAGAAACACGATGTTTGGGAACAATTTCATTAAAAGTTATTTCGAAATTAACGCGGTCGGATTTTCACAACTTTTCCGATTAATATTAAAAGATAAAAAACACTATCATTTTCGGATTGGATGGCGAGAGAGTTGCGGAGGTTCTATTAATAACTAGTCCATTTATTAGCGCTTTTCTATCAACAAGCATCACGATATGTTGATAATAATGATATATAGGTTGTTGTTCTCCGTGGTGAACTGAGTCAACCTCGTAGTCCTTTTATTTTTTTTCCTTTCTTTCAAGATAAATTGGTGTCTCTTTTTTCACTGAGTAACCAACCTACGTGAATATTTTCCCTGCCTTGAATATCAATATTACCAAGCTTTCACTACATATTGACAATAATGATATTATAGGATGTTTCTTTTTGGTTGACTGGGTCATCCACCTAGTCTCATTAGCCGAGTATTGTTCGGTGTCTCTTTTTCAATAACGTCTCCATTCCGTTGGAGTGAATCACTTATAACAATATTCCCTGACAATTAATTTATTTTTCATAATATTCTGTCTAATTGAAGAGCATCATCATCAAAATGAGTTTTTTGTCTTGGAGTAATCTATTTATTCGCATTTCTCTCTAAGAAGAATTGAGCATTTTCATTATTGAAGATGGTTCTTCTAAAGCTCGTCACATATCCACAGCCAATCTTAAATATTCCATCAAGTTAGCAAACAGATGTGTTCTTTTTTATTATATTTTAAATTTCGTATGTATTTTTTATTTCAACTCGGTTAGAAAAATTAAGATCCGCCCATGATATGGAGACACGATCTGTTTACTTATTTCATATGGGTTGATGACGTAACCACCAAGAACGGTGACTACAACTATAGCTGACTTCCTCTCTGGCCATAAGATATCCGCCGTAATTGTCAACAACCATCTTTCATGTACGATCAATCCGATCAACAGTTTTGCTATTACAGCTACATACAGAGTGACAAGCCGATCCCTGCCGGCGAGCTGGAGAGAAGAAGACTGGCTGCGACTTCCTCTCTGACGAGAGACCTGGAGATTGTCACTACTTGGGGCGCAACAATCTGGTACAGCTTATCTTCCAAAACACAGTACTCTACCTTGACGTACAAAAAGCGTCCTAGCACTCATTCTGTTTCGATGGATAGCCGAGTTATTCCACAGAACAGGAATTATGAAACAATCATTCGGAGGAGGTGTTTCTCAGTTCCATTAACTCTGGGAAGTTCAAAAGTAGGATTGTCAAAGCTTCTTTAAGCTCCTCATATGGTATTTCGGCTTCTGCTTACGCGGCTGCACCGGTATAAAAAATGTTTCTGGTTCCGACTAGAAATTCATGATACTAGAGTTTTGACCACCAGCTTATATACCTCCGAATGTGTATGTACATCTGCGGCATTAACTATTTTTATCAGAGTTAAGTTTGGCAACATTATTTAATTTGTCTTGCAGATTCACGGTCTCAAATTTGAACTTGCGTTGTTATGCCCTAACTTTGCCTTTTATTATAGCAAGCGCCATTTTACAACTTGAAAAATCCTTCCACCAGATAGTATGGAGATAACATATCCGTTTCAAGTTTTCGCTCATGAAGTGTCCATATTGATCAATATTTTAATTTGGACTTGTGCATTTTGATGCTGTAAGTTTAGTTTATGGATTACCTTTTTTTAACGATGGCTGTCCTGAAAGAGGACCTCACGTTATAAGTAGTTTTCTCATTGATATTGTAATGATTTTAATTTACCTTCAATATTATTTGTGGTATGTCCTGAGGAAGGAAATAAACATTTCCGAAATATTTAAATTAACTTTCTTTCTGGCATGATTCATGAGTACTGGCTGCATCCGTGAGAATTCTTCCTTAGTACCTTAGCAAGTCAGCCAAAGCTGCCCTCCACCTCTTTGACAACATATGTAATCAGTCGATATTTGAGTGCAGTTGAGTGCAGTTTACTTTTCAATCATTTGTGACCTGGTCTTCTAGGATGACCAAATGACCATCAATTCCGAGTCGATTTATGTGACTCCTAATGATATTCTACCGGATGCTCACGATTTTGCCTTGTATCAATCAGGCATAGTCACACTCACCTTACGAAAACGTTCAGAATCTTGTGAGGAAATTTTCAGAAGCTTCTGAGTATATGTGATTTCAACGGAAGCTTTTTTTCTAGTAAATCGAGTATTTAAATTATGAATCCGATGTCAAGTTGACACTGTTCCTGAATCACTTCGGCTGGTTACTTAGACGTAACTAATACCGCTATAACTTCTTCACCTAAGCCTGAGATACAGGGTGAACCTTAAAATTTGCATACATAACATGATTTTCTGTATAATTTTGAGGATTTTTCGGATTTGCTCTTAAAAAGTTTTAGGTGTAGATACGTTTTCATAAAAGAATGTCTCTTGCGGAATATTGCCCCCCTGAGAAAATGCCTGCAGACGACCATGGCTTCGCCCCAGATTAGTGTCTGGTATGACAGAGTTTCCATGTTAGATGTAACTTTCCTCTGTCTGAGTGACATTCGGACAACCAAATACCTCTGTCAAAACCACATCTCTCACAGGAACCAGAAGCTCGATACCTATACGTAACGAACGGTCTGCGTCTCAGAGTCCACTTGAGCTCGCTCAGCTACGCACTGCCAGAATTCATCCGCTTGTCCGAGTCTGACTGCTTTGCCATGAGTTTACAGCCGAAAACTGCATAAGCCACATATTGTACTGGCACACGACCTTGGTCATGAAAATACATCGATTTACGATTTATTCGTGAGAAAATATGAATGACAAAACTTCACGCTACACAAAGGTACCCATATCACTTGAACTTTCGTAACCGCCTCATGAAAACCTGGCCTGTTCCTCCCGAGCGGATGCCTCCGTATAACCTGTAGCTGAGCTTTGGTCTTCTGGCAGCGCATAGCTGCACAAGTTTGAATGCAGGCGGAGGTATAGTGTATCTAATTCCGTTAATTACCTATCACCTATGTCGTACTGATAGTTCCTAAGAAGGACGAAACAGCGCCATTTACCAGCGAAGGCTACCTTCAACTTTGACCTTTTTGTGATTTCTGAAAACTCGATGTCTAGTTTGACCGTACAAGCAGCAGAATCCTGAATAATTTCAATAGATTGCTTAGAAATAGCCAACATCGTTGCCGGATTCGAAGCAATAGTGCATTGCTTCGCCCCAGTTTAAATCCGCAACGTCGGCCAATAAAGGCATATTCGTGGTAATAAAGGAGTGGTTCTGTCGTCGGATTTCCGGCGACCATTTCCAGATTACCGTGATTGGATTGCCGCTCTATCTGTTATTTCCTTTTTAAACACATCTACTTGTCCGCTCATTCTACTACTGAAAACTTTCTTGATAGTCTGGTCATTATAGTCAAGAAAACGTTATGACCACATTCAGTAATGTTACCGTTTCACTTGGCGAGGGAGGTAGTGAGTTAACTACGATTTGTAGATAACATAAACTGACAATATAAGAAAATGTATGTCAATAAAGCATGGCACACTGATATGAAATACTTAAAACTAGTCACATTTTACTCATCAAGAACTGATGGAACGAGACAAAATTATATATCACTACTATTGGGAAGGTTACCATCGAAATTTAAAACTCGACAAGTACTATATGTCATCAAAATAAGAACAGTAAAAGAGTGTCCCCGCCTGCGTCCTCTTTGGATGTGAGGAAAGTGCTGATGGTCCCTATATGAATAAATGTTCAAACAAATTTAAATTTGAAGAAAAAATGATTTCACTACAAGTGATGATCAATTAATTCAGGACTAAGGATTATCTGTCTGAAAACAACGCATTTATGTCGGAGTAAATGAGAATAACCTGATTCAGACGTCAAGTTTTTGGAGCCACCCCCCTCTCTCTCTCTCTCTCTCTCTCTCTCTCTCTCTCTCTCTCTCTCTCTCTCTCTCTCTCTCTCTCTCTCTCTCTCTCTCTCTCTCTCTCTCTCTCTCTCTCTCTCTCTCTCTCTCTCTCTCTCTCTCTCTCTCTCTCTCTCTCTCTCTCTCTCTCTCTCTCTCTCTCTCTCTCTCTCTCTCTCTCTCTCTCTCTCTCTACTTGGTGTAGGCTTGTTTTCTGGTCCAACGAACGTAAGCAAACTATCATCTATCCAGGACATAAGCTGTATACCTCTGTCTTATTTCGATAGGGTAAAACTTGTGCTGATCATAATCCTCTATGAACTGATGACGGCGTGGTATGGCAAGTGCATAGTCAACTTATTTGATGCTATTTTTTTAAAGAAGTTTTAAAGTATCCAAGAATCAGTTTATTGTCGATCTCACTCAGTGTAACGTCTGAAAAGTAAACGAGCATCCCGAAAATTTGGCAACCATGAATCTTTTTAAAGGTTCGCGCTGGTACATTCATTTCCCTCCTGAAGGGGTCATTTTTTTTATACTCCAACTACCACGAAGGCCTAAGGCCTAAGCACCCATTGGGTACCGTGGAGCTATAGGGCGATACATGGGAAAGGGGGGACGCCACACGGACTCTGGCGAGGGAACGTGTGCATGCAACATGCACACATTCTGGCTCCGCCTACGAGAACCGCCGGGTGGTACCTCCGCGTTCGACAGTCAGAGACCATCTACCACCTACGGACAATCGCAACATCCATAGCCAAGAGAAAAATTTCTCCTGGGACGGCACTCGAACCCGCACAGCGCACGGCGACTGATCAGGAGACCGAAGAGTCTACTACTGCAGCCACCGCTGCTGCCTGTGGGCATGCATTTTGAGCGCCGTTCTTAATACTATCTGACTACTCCAAGCCACGTCGTTATTATGACCGTACCTGGTTACTTCCTGCGCCAAGAGGTGACAATTCCACCTACGCCTCTTTCCGACCCCTACATCAGAAGCAAGAAACTAGAAGCATGAACCGACAAGTGTCGTTCACCACATAGACGCCTCACCACTCAGTGGAGCACTAAGTGCTCACCATACTTTAACGTACGATGCAAAAGTTGGATAAACTTAGCACGGACTGATTGGGTCCTGTTTGTTTTCCGTCTCTGTGACCACAACCAACCGTACAACGTTGTTTCATACTGTTTAGCAAATTTAAATCTACACCACAACACTGAGTTTCTCAGTAGACATACACTCATAAAAACTAAGCGTACATATGCGATGGATTTTGGTATTAGTTTTAGTTGCATCATTCTCTTGGTTACAAAGGCTTCAAAGTCTTGACTTGAAATATTCGAGTATTATAAGATTTTTGCTGCTGAAGACAATCGCAGCGGGCTCAATATATTTTGATTCCGCATATCGGTCACTAGAGATCTGCATGTATCTATAAACAGTTTGAGTTACAGGATGCCGAATAGCACATATACATCACTGTCTGTGAGACACCATTGTCCAGGCGCATTTGTACTGCTTTTTGCTGATACTCCTCTTACTTTATGTTTATGGCATCTTTATTTACTTCCAAAGCGTATAGATATTTACAATCTTAATGTTTATATGCTGCAACAATCAAGCAGGTACTGACATCACTAAAGACAATCCCACCTTTAGCCCAGGTACGCACCACTGCTCTTTAGGGTGACTGTGCTTTGAGTCTCCAGAGAGAGCTGATTAACACGCTAGGCGGCAGAGGACCAGAAACTCATGTTTCTGTTCCGAGCTTAAGCACCAGGAAAATGCCGCACGGAATGGATAAAGGGCCCTGTTGAAGGCGTATCGAGAGAAACACACACATGACTACGGGCAGGCCAGGAGGTTCGTAGCAGGTCCTAACAAATGTCGGACACGCTGGCTCCTGGACAGAAGTAAAGAATCACTCGATCTTTTGGTTTCTTACCGGCTACTGTAGCCTGAACATGAATGAGTATCTTCTAAGGGAAAAATAGATTCGATCTGCCCCTTGTAATGAGAGGAGGGCGAAACAGTGTTTCACTACCTGAGCTTTTGCTGCGTATACTGTATCGCATATTTTTCGGAATGGTTGCAGATCCTGACCTTCAAAAGGAGGTAAGGAACGTTCGACAGTTGGATGTGGAATAGAATATTAGTACACTCGGGGTCGGCAAAAAGGACCTACTAGTACTCGCAAACGGCACTACAACCCCGCGCGGATTGTGACTAGCTTCATAATTTGCCCCAATCTGGTGCGATCCTCGTATTAAGGCGTCCAAGCCTAGGTCCATCTTGACACTATCCTAGTACGACCAAAGTATGATACGGTATAGTGCGCCTTAAGCCTGAAGGAGCTCTACGCCTTGTGTAGAATCTACACTATGTAGTATAGCAACTTGCCGACTGATTTATCAAACTGTGTACTTTGTTTACTTGCCACATGTCCTTGAATTGTACTGGACTAACAGCCCTTCAAGCTTCAGTCTCTTGTCGCTCTCCGGGTTTTATAGCACTAGCCTCTTACCATCTAATAAAAATTTTATGCCGCAAGAGTCCGAGCGTGACCCAAATAATTTTATCTTTGCTACTATTACTGCTTCGGTCTTTTGTAGCGATTAGCGTATATCCCCTTGCAGATAACGACAAAGTTACAAGAAAACAATAACAGTCAAGAATATGACTTGTAGTGGGAGAACTAAAGTAAATGATAGACTTTGATGCAAAAAGCATCAAAAAGCGCTTTGCTGACATTTTTGGATTCGTCAGTCGGGACTGTTCAGCGTCTTCAGTTGCTGTTTACTGGTAAAATGAGTCTACTTAAATAGAAGAAGGCGGCATGATAGATCGTACGCCACTGACCTAGATACACTGCCGGTAAGATTCGTTTTCCAAGCAGCCGAGTATATTTAGTAAACAATAACTTGAGAGAAAGGAAAAATGGGCGCCGACGTGATTCGAACCCACATCTCCTCTATTCCATTAGTCTACAGTGCCAGCCGCCAGTTAGAGGTAAATTCAATCCTATCCATGTCGCGGTTCCCGTGTTATTTCAAACTGTTTGATACCCCATCTGGCGGTGATCAAGTAGAACAAACTGGTTGGTAAGGTATCACCAATGTTTCTAGTTGCATCTTGCCGCCTCGTGGGCACTTTTTACGGTACTACCGTGCGAGGGCAGTGACCGATATACATGCAGACATGATAAGAGTAACACGTGAGAGCGTTTTTCTAGTAGCAGAAACGGGCTTTGGTCAGCAGAATCTTTAAGCATGCTTTAAGAGCAACCTAGGCCGCTCCACGCCGCGAAAGGAATGCACAATAGTCCAGATTTTGTTTTGTTGTAGTCATGATGACCTTTACTGCCTCTAAGGATGAGCAATTTATTGACTACGTGGCAGACAGAGAAGACCTGTAGAAAGTTACAGTCAGCTTTTCTGCTGTTATGGGCTTTGACACACAATTGGACGCATGAACCTCCATTTTGTGCTCAATCAGAGATTTAAATAATTGAATTGTTCCCGCGTAACTGAGGAATTCAACAAACTTAGACTCAGCATCGATCACATAATTTTTATTAAAAGGTTAAAAGCTCCTTCTCCTTTTTTTTCGTTGGCCGTTCACATGAGATTAGAGAGGCGGTTGTATCTCCAATTTGAACATACGATTTATTTCACACCAAAGCAGCCACGCAGCTAGAAGCCAAGGCACTGCGGCTGCTATGAGGAGCTTAAAGAAACTTTGTTGATCCGATTTTTGAACTGCCCAAAGCTAGTCAAACTGGGAAAAGCCTTGATGTAGAACGTTTCACAATCTCGATACCCTAGGGACAAAGGAGCGGTCGTATTGGCCAGTTCAGGATGATTTACGAAGCTCGACACCGGTAGGATGAGAGTCTGATGTCATACGGATCTATCTCGCAGGCACAACATATCGTCATAACGTATCATGGAGAAGAGCTCTGAAATGCAGAACCCGTTGACGTAGCGGTAGAAGAAAGCTAGACCGCCGGAGGTCTGTGGGTGCGAAAAAGTCCTGAGACTCGGTCTGATCTGGGCCTTGTACACAGTGAGCAGTGTGGAGAAAAGTATTTCTTAGCCCTAAACAAATAGGCTAGCTTTTTTCCAACAGCTGCAGCTATTGACGAGATGTGTTCGTACCAGAACAACACCTTGGTGGTATTTCTGAAAACATATAACTAGATTACAGGTCAGTCAAAATAGATTCTTGATTTTTGCCAATGCACTAGAAGGTTCTATTTAATAACATGACGGCTACTGTTCATGAGATAATCATTACCATTCGCTTTTCAACATTCATCAGGTTAATCAGCCAGTCTAAGGCTAATTCGGTTATGCGCTTTGACCGCAATATATTTTTACTAACTCGAAACGAACAGCTTTAAAGCTAATTCGTGGAACTATTCTTTTGCATTAGCATTAGAACTGGAGTCAAAGCGTGCCCCACTTAAATGGACATTGCAAAATTTTAGGTAGTATGGATCAATATATTTTCACATATGAAGAAAAAAAATACTAAATTCAGTTTTTATTGATATATCTAAACACGCCAAGACTTTAATAACACATATCTCATACACTATTGCACCGATTTTGTTGAAACTGTGCACGACAACACAGTTACCCAAAAGTAACTTAAAACGAGTTGGACAGTTGAAAAATCCAGGGCCAGACTCGATTTTCCACTTTTCAGTCTTTGATCAAACTCAACACAAGCTGAATATTAAATTGATTTACTATGTATAAAAAGCCAACGCATGCTGTTGATTAACTAGCAAAATAGATTCATTGCGCCTCTTTTCGTTCTTTTGGAATTTTATTTTTAGCAGTTTATGTGAGACAAAACTTAATTTTTCCAGGATTATTAACTAGGTTTTATCAAGGATTCACAAAATAATGCTAAAAATTGAAACTAAAGATGCTTTAAGATGCAGATGTTTTTACTTTCCAATACGTACAACGCCCTGTATATTATATATTAAATTCATACTATTTATAAACAACTTCTTCCCGTCCAAGTGATTGTACTCGCGTTAAGGAATACCTCAGTACCGATTGCCGGGTGGCGGTACAAGTGCGCCAACGGGCCATTTTAGGTCTATTTAATATCACTAACACATAAAAAGAAGGTGGTAGACAAGGACCAGTCGACCGAGGCGGTACCACCCGCTAGCTTTTCCCAGGGTGTCTTATAAATGTCCGCATGTTTCCACACCTAAGCTATGCAGTCGGTTATCTTCCAAAACAAAGAAATTAATGATGATGGATCCCTCGAGCACTAAGAACTCCGGACGTAAACTCACTCCATTCTCGGAATGTCCGGGTGGAGGGTGGGCTCGAGGGAACAACATCGCAGATAAAATTTGTTTTTCGAACATCTGCGGGATTAACAGCAACATTGATGCTGTTCATCACTACCTGCAATCCAATCGTCCCGCCGTGCTTTTCTTGGCGGAGACAAAAATCTCAGAGACTGCACCGATTAACCATCTCAACTTCCCAAACTACGAGGTGCACTCCAATCTGAGAAAGAACGGGGAGTTGTGGCTTTTGTCCGCAGCAGTCTTTCCTGCTCCAGGGATCTTTCTTTGGAATCAGACCGGAAGGACATTCTAGGGCTTCGCCTCAACTCCAAAACATCATCCAAATTTATTTGCTGCCTTTATCGCTCTCCCTCGAACCATAACTGGGATGACCTACTGGAATACCTCGCCGTCCAGATCGATCTCCTGAACATCAATCACCCCGCTTCAGAGATAGTTCTTCTCGGTGATTTCAATGCCCATAATGAGCTTTGGTTGGGCTCAAATAAGACCGATGCAGCAGGTCGTGCAGTCGAAGCGTTCGCTCTTACTCAAGGGCTGACCCAGCTGGTGACGAGCCCTACATTTTCCCCCGCGCCTCGTCACACGCCAGTAGCCTGTTGGATCTCTTTCTGACCACGCATCCTGTCCCTTACAGCACTGCTGTCCTGTCCCCCCTGGGTAACTCAGACCACAGTGTTATGGAGGTTAGGTTTCGGTCAGAACCCGCTGTGGCAGCAGAAACTCGTACAGGCCGCAAAACTTGGCATTACGGACATGCCGACTGGGAAGGGCTCAGAGACTTCTTCTCTAGCTTTCCTTGGAGAGATGTCTGTTTCACTGACGCGGATGCGTCGACTGTCTGTTCTTCAATAACCGAAATTATCCACGTCGGAATGGAGGAATACATCCCTCACACAGTGAAAGCTCCTAAACCAGGGTCCAACGGCTGGGTAAACAAATCCCTAAACCTACTTACAAAACCCCACTGTAGAGAACAGACAAGCCGACGTCGAGTTCAGAAACAAATATAATGAAACGGTTCGCAATGCCAAAATCCAGCACGATATAAAAATTAGGCACAGGGTAATGTCGCAGCGCAATGGCAGTCGCTCTTTCTGAACGCTGGCCAAGCAGATTAAAAAGAACTTTTCACACAGTAGCCTTCCACCACTTACGTGTCAGGATGGAACTATTGTATTCGACTCAAAGGCCAAGGCGGAGGTGCTAGCCAAGATCTTTGCTGCCAACTCCACCATGGACGTCCCCACCAACGCCCAAGTGCCGTCAATTGACAGGGTTCCCCACACTATGCGGGAGGTAACACTCAGCCATAAGACCGTAAGACGAGTGCTCTTGTCGCTCGACATCAACAAAACTTCTGGTCCGGACTTGATTCCTGCCATCGTACTGAAGAGATGTGCAGCGGAGCTTGCTCCAGTTCTTTCGCGTCTCTTCCAGATATCTTATGAATCCGGCACCTTCCCAGAAAACTGGAAATTTGCTCATGTCCAGCCCATCCCAAAAAAAGGGTCTAAGACCGACCCTTACAACTACAGGCCTATAGCTCTGCTTTCTGTTATAAGTAAAGTGATGGAGAGGTGCATAAATCGCGAGCTTCTGGACTACCTCGAACGTCACAGGTTGATTAGCGACAGGCAGTACGGTTTCCGGCACCAACGATCCACAGGGGACCTCCTAGCTTACGTCACGTAATTGTGGAGTAAACTCATCCAATCTCATGGTGAGGCTCATGTCGTTGCTCTTGACATCACGAAAGCGTTCGATCAGCTCTGGCACGCTGCCCTCTTAAGCAAACTTCCTATGGCCTCCCAGAAAAGCTTTGCAGATGGGTGGCTGACTTTATCTCTGGCCGCAAGATATCCGTCGTAATTGACGGATTCTCCTCTTCATCCCACAACGTCAACGCGGGTGTTCCCCAGGGATTGGTCTTGGCTCCAACACTGTTTCTCTTACATATCAACGACCTCCTTTCCTGCACGATCAACCCAATCCACAGCTTCGCTGATGACAGCACTCTACATGCAGGAATTCAGAGTGACAAGCCGATGTCTGCAGCTGAGCTGGAAAAAAGAAGACTAGCGACGACTTCTTCTCTGACAATAGACCTGGAGGCTATCACTGCTTGGGGACGCAGCAATCTTGTACAGTTCAATGCTTCCAAAACACAGTACTGTACTTTGACGAACAAAAAGCGTCCTAGCGCTCATACAGTTTCGATGGACGGCCGAGTTCTACCAAAGAGCTATTCATTTCGGCTGGTCGGAGTCCAGATCACCGAGGACCTGATCTGGCACGAACACATCTCGTCAATAGCTGCAGCTGCTGGGAAAAAGCTAGGCTATTTGTTTAGGGCTAAGAAGTACTTTCCTCCGCATGACCTTCTCACTCTATACAAGGCCCAGATGAGGCCTAGTCTCGAGTATTGCTCACACATTTGGGGTGCTGCCGCCCCGACTACATTGTCCATGCTCGATGCTGTCCAGAGGAGGGCGGCCCGACTGATCGATGACTCTTCTCTAACAGACCGTCTCGGGAGTCTTTCGCACCGGCGGGCCGTCGGCGATCTAGCTCTTTTCTATCGCTACACCAACGGGCTTTGCTCCTCAGAGCTCTCTTCCATGATGCCGCCGCGCGATGTGCCTGCCAGACAGACCCGCCTGACTTCGGCGTCCCATCCTAACCGTGTCAAACTTCGTACTTCCAGAACTTTCCGATACGACCGCTCCTTTGTCCAGAGGGTGTCTAGATTGAACAATCTACAAGAGGAAGCTTTTCCCAGTTCTACTAACCTTAGGCAGTTCAAAAATCGTATTAACAAAATTTCTTTGGGATCATCATAGCAGCCGCAGTGTTCCGGCATTTAGGCTTCTGCCTGCGCGGCTGTTTCGATATAAAAAAAAGGGGAAGATTAACATTTTTATTTACTTTTTCTGGTATTTTTTTCAACGATTTAATTCCACCAATTGATATTGTATAACATGAGTTCTGCTTAAAAGGAAAGCGGCATTCAATATGGAATTTCACCTAATTTGTCCTTCCAGATCAACTAAAAATTAAGTTAAAACTCGACAAAAATGTAGTATGCAGGTACCGTCTTGAAATTTAATTGTATGATGTACCATATGTACATTAAGTAACTAAATGTAACGTAAGGTTGTGGTAAACGTGACTATGCTGAAAAATCTGGGTCAGTTTTTATACATTTTCATCATAATCTTGAATTGGCCTGGAGAGTATTTTTTTACTAAATACCGTTTCCTGGGGCTTTGCACGCAATAAAATACACGGTAATAAAAAACTGAATCTGTAATTTTGTAATTTGTTCATGAAACCAAGTTGAGAACCCTTGACTTTTTGAGTTTTGTGTCACATAGAATGCTAAGTTTAAGATATTATTTGAATATTTTTTTAATTAAAAAAACAAAAAGGGCAATTTTGTTAATTAATTAGTAACACTCATTGTCTTTTGTTCTACATGGTCAGTCACAAGAAAATTATAGTTTTGACATAAACTGATACTTACATTACTCAGGTCCAGAAAATAAAAAAGTAATGTGTGCTTGGATCACACATTTTAGCAATTTTGGTGAATGGGGCTTCTCTTCGGAGGTCTCTAAGATATACACATCCACCAGAATGCTAAACATTTCTAAAAACTTTCATATTTGTCGATCTTCCCCAATTTTAATTTCAGATTCGTGTTCAGCGTAGAGAAGTATAAGACAAAAACATATTCGGATATCAAGCACACACCGCTTTTCTATTTTGTGGGCCTGCGTTATTAAAAACAAATAAATAATTTCGTCAACGTCAATTTTCTTACATCTAAATTTAATAAGGATGAAGAATATATTGAATAATGCTTATGCCTAACTTTCATGAAGTCGCTCTTACGATCGCTCTATGATAATGAATAAAAAATGTTGCTTGTGTTTTATATAATTCGATCAATCAAGGCTGATCAAGTCCATTCCAATACTAATGCGGAACAGCATGTATCTGCATGTTTTATCGTGACACGAACAATCTTCTTATTCCATTAGCAACATGTCGGTACAATTAGCAGTTGGCCCCTTTGTGTCCAGCTAGCTGGCCGTAGTTTAATCTAAAATCAATCCGCATAGGTAATTCTGTTCAATAATTGCGATCTGTCCTCGATCCATTGCGGTTGATAAAGTTTTGTGGAATTAGATCTGGTAGTTGCAGAACAGAGAGCCTGTTGCAGTCCTTCTTCCCTTTGAGAACCGTAAAACCAAAACGAAAACGGTTTCCGCATTTCCGTGTTGAAGAGATGCACATACAGGTGGATCCATCTATAAGGGGATGAAGCGTTGCTTCTGAACAAAACGTTTTCAAAGAAAACTGTTATGGGTTATTATGCGTAATAGCTAGGGACAGGCTATTCAAATACTCACGAGTATACACTTGATTTTTTTAACCTCCTACGTCGCTCGGTGAGTATGTATTGTAATCGCGAAAAAGTTCGGAAATGAAATATTGTTTTTTGGATTTTAAATGACGTATAAAACCATATCACTCATTTCCGCCGGTCTGTCTGACCGCTAGTCCTTGGCCCACCTACAATATAAGAAGTAAACTTCAAAAAAGATTAAAATTTATCTAACTTCGTTTTTTTGACGATTTAGAGGATCCTGGTCATGTTCAGAAAATTTTTACGGGGGTTAAGAATTGGCTGTTGGGGGTGGGAAGAGCATAAGTCAATTTTTCATGCTAACAATTTATACATTTCGAACCCCGTAATTTCACGCACCTACTAGATATATTTCATAGATGTCCCCGCACATTTGCCCTTCAAAATTGAATGATAGAGATATATTTTCGATATGCGCGTGCCGGAGAGCTCAACGAGCGTACGTCTGCCTCTCTACCTCGGATGCGGAAGATCATCTGTGGACACTATGGATCAATCTTATGACTCTTTTTGACTGACATGATCCATTTAAAATCCCTTTGTTATCCATGTTATTAGACAACTTTTCTTCTAAGAGGGACCAACTTGTACCGAATATAATCTTGGGTGGATAACAGCGTTGCGTAGGAAGAACAGAGTTAATCTACTTGACGCAATTTTTTGTTACATATTCGGATCAACTTTTTTAAAAAAACAAGACTGTTATACATACTTATGGATTTTGGTCATTTGTTGTTGGGTTATTGATCATTTTGTGTATATCTTAACATTTTTGGATTCTACTTTTCACAAGCTTTGCCCCTTATGTAAATGTAGGAAAGAAAATACATGTACTATTTTGAAATATAAGGAAACACACGCTAAACATCGTTCATTGGAATGTTTTAATCTTAGATTCTATAGTAAAAGTATACCTTCAGGGCATATCCAATAATGCAACTAGTATCAAGAATGTATTAATATGATTTATTAAGGAATCTTTTTTCATATGATTTTTTAACAAAGTATTGTGAACTTTAAGACATACTGCTTTCGTCAGTGCGATTAAAGATAGGTAAACATGGGCAGCTGTTTCGTGCTTTTCGGTTACTCATCAGCATAATCTTAGCTTACAATTTTTGGTCAGTCGTAGTGTTTCACGAACGATTTGGGGTAACCCAAACACTCAATTCATAAACACAATTAGCTTTTATATCAAGGAAAAGCTCGTTAGAAGTGGAATACAAAAATTTTAAGATATACAGGGTAATCCATTAATTTTTTTTTTAATAAAAAGGGGTTAGAAGCGGACAAACACATTTATGCCACAACGCACCTAGCCCCAATACTTATTCTGACGATAATTACAAAAATGAGCATGTGGTGCTGAAATGTTACAAAATGAAGTTTGAGCGATCTTTATTATTTTCGTTTCTTCAACGTAACTCGACCGCAGCATCGATTCCCAAAAACTACAAAGCTATGTGCCAAAAATTTATTCAAAATTCGGGTGGCACTTCCAAATTTAGAGGGGCCAAGCGGACAGTCAGATGGACCGACGAAAATGAGTGAGATGGTTTTTCTTGGGACATCCAAAAAACATATCTCATTTTCGTGATTACGATTCTTGCTCGCCGATTTGCATGGGAAATAAATTTGAAATATCTAGGAATGGGAAATGTTGAACCTTAAATTTAAATTGCAATTTTCGTATAACTTCTTCGGACTATCTTGCTACCGTCAACCTTAAAATTCGAAGTACGATAAGAATACTTATGGAGGATAATATGAAAATACTCTGCGCCATTGTTCCCTTATCCTCGATATTTCTACGGGTGAAAGATTGCGATTGGCTGTCGAATATTTGCATGAGGAATAGAGCGCTTCAGCTTGGCCATCCATCTTCCAATCAGTATCCATCCGGTCGGATTATGACAGCCGCCGATACGATTGAGGTCGGCGGGATATAATGTCGGCTTACCGCGCCGCGCTTTCCACCACGCGATAAGACAACCGATGTCGACGCACTACCATTCTTACGAGGTACGGTTCGTATATTCCCAGACCGTCACCATCATAGAATGGACGTACCACCAGTCTACCTACAACAATTCCGATTTCTTTTTGTTCTCAAGAAACAGAACATTATACCTTGTTCAACTTGCTTTACGGTACTTTCTGTTTCTTGTCCTTCTACGTCTGATGGTTAAACATGTATTTCTTTTTTGTACCATTTTATTATAACATTCATACTTTGCTTGTCTTACTTTATGATTTTTGTAGAGCTAATTGTAGATTTCGTTTGATTCATGTCCATTTATTTTCCACCTGCTGATCTTGTGTGTATGTGGTCTATCAAGTTTGTTAGTTGTTATCTCAGGCATAATATACTTATGGTCGCTCGGGCTTTCGTCATCGAGTACTTTCCAGTTTTTGATTTTAACAATCAAGTTCTCACTATGTAAAGTAATATAGGATGTTTGGCTTGCTCTGACCAAAGCTGGCTCGCCACCATCGTTTGCTATGACTAGGCTTCTTAATGCAATGGTTTCTTCAAGAAGTTCTTGTCTTTTGTCGGTTAGCCGGGATCCCCAAGTTGTCGGTTTCGAATTAAAATCTCCCCCCACCAAATACTGGTCTATACTACAATTCCGATTGCACTAGGCATAGTCTAATGCCGCTTCTATATATTGGACCAGCATACGCCAACACTAATATACTCAGTGACTTTAGAAGTGTTACACCCAGAAAAAATAATTTCTTCAACTTGATTTTTTGGCAATGAGGTAGTACTACATCAAGAATAAAACGATAACATTCCCACGAAATTTTATTGACATGAAAAAACTAATAATGTATTGGGCGACCCAGCAGCTGAATACACACCTGTATACGTCTAGACATCGACAAAATGAGATGATCGACGTCTGGCTGTGACACCTCATTCCAAGCAACTCGAACTATATGGATTAGCTATGGCCGAGTCTGTGGCAGATGGTGCAAAGTGGATAGTCTCCTCCCCATCATATCCCCCACATGTTCGATGGGATTTAAATCCGGTGAACGGGATGCCCACGGCAAAACATTAACGCCTGCTTCTTGAAGAAAGTCCGTAGTACGAAGAGCATTATGGGGACGTGCGCTGTCTTGCTTAAAAAAGACGTGTGCACGGCCCTCTAGATATGGCAGTAAAGTTGTTTGTTGCACATCATCGACATAACAAGCAGCTGTCATATTGCCTTGAATAAAGAGAAGAGGTGATCGGCTACAATAGGCAATAGCCCCCCAAACCATTACTCCACAGTCCTGTGTACATGCCCCTCAATAGCAAGTCCAATATCATGCCGTTTTCCGCGACAACCATCGTGCTTACTTAGACAGACACGATTCGTCGCTGAAGATGAGATTATGCAATTCTTCCTCCCAATGCTGCCGTTCGTTGCTCCAGTTCAAACGTTGACGACAGTGATGTGCAGTCAGAGGAAGCTCTAACCGTGGACGGAATTAAAAAAGTCCAAAGGCTCGAATGTGGCAATAGACACACACATACATATATACACACATACACACATATACGTTAAAATGGTAAGACATATGAAATGTTGATATAAAAATTTACCAGATGACTTAGTAGCAAGTTCAAGGAGCCTAGAGGACCCCAGGTGTAGGAACACTGTTGTATTTGCTAACAATCCGACAAGTCTGAAAAATTGTTGCTCAAATACTCGTTGATCGAGTAAAATGCTTTAGTAGTCAGATAAGCATTGACTTTATTTTTAAAAACTTTCGCATCCAGTTTCTTTATACGGTCTGGCAACAGGTTATAAAAAACTATTCCATAATAGTTTGTGCCGTTCCTGGTGGTTTGGAGACGGCTATGAGGTACTAAGATTTTATCCATATTTCTGGTTCTATAACTGTGGACATCACTGTGGGTAGTATATTGGCTCAGGTTAGTCTTTATATACATCAGACATGTGAAGATGTAAAGAGAAGGTACTGTCATGATTTTCAATTCTATAAAAGCTTCCTTGCAAGGTTCCGTGTATTTGAGGCCAGCAATGTACCGCAAGCAACGTCGTTGTAATCCAAAAACTTTTGACGAAATGGGCCGAGTGACCCCAGTTTAACAATGCGTATGAAATTCTTGATTGAAGGTAGGAATAATATGTTAGAAGAAGAACTGACTGAGAGACATTTTGTTTCAAGTTCCTTATCAAATATATATACATATTTTGCTAGTGCATTGAGAACATGGATTACGTGAGTTTCCCACGACAAGTGTTCATCAAGGTAGACTCCTAGTAACTTCACGGACTTTAGTGTATTAGTGTCGTGCTGCCTCAAGCTAAGAATAATCATCTGAGACTTGGTTTCATTGATGGTCAACTTATTTATTAGCGGTTAACCAGTTTGCTAGTTTTCTTTTATGAGCTTCAGAGTCGAATATCAATGAGGTTAAAGAGGCATTGCTATTCATCAAGGTAGTGTCATCAGCGAATAAGATTAAGTTATTATTCACATTATAGTTAGTTATATCATTGACGTAAATTAAAAATAAAATAGGTCCCAATACCGAGCCTTGCGGTACCCCGTGAGCAGCGACTAACTGTGAGGATGATGAACCTTTAAAGAATACAAATTGGCGTCGATTACTCAAGTAAGATTTAATCATTGCAGTGGATGTTTCATGAAAGTTATAAAAGGGAGCTTTTCCAACAGGATGTCGTGTTGAACACAATCAAAAGCTTTGGACAAGTCCAACAAACATGCTGCGCCATATAGGTTGTTTTCAAAAGACTCGTTCACAAACTGAATAAAACTGTTAATAGCTGATGTGGTGGAACTATTTTTCCTAAAACCAAACTGTGTTGAGCAAAATAGATTATTAGCCTCAAAGTATTCATTAATTTGATCTTTCAACAATAATTCCAAAATTTTCGCAAAAATAGGTATTAAGGAAATGGGCCTGTAGTTGCATGTTTCCAATATAGTCATTATGCATGTTGCATGTTTCCAATATAGTCATTATGATGCCAAAAAAAATTTTTTTTTGTGTATCACTTCTCATGTCACTGAGTATATGTAGGGGCTAGAGTTCCGACCAAATGGAGTATTCTGGCATATTCAGCGATAGAACTTGTGTCAAAAAATTGTTATGTGACATAATAAAACTTATGCTAAATTAAGAAACAAAATTGAACAAAAGTATCTCAAGTCCATATCTGAGGTAGGGAAACTGAAACAATCAACGGGATTTCTAACATTGCCTCTGATGTAATATTTTATTATGTTAGTAGTCAAAGCTGATATTGGCAATAACAAGTCACAACTACAAGGTATGTCGCAAAGTAAACAGAACTTTTGATAGATATCAAATACAAGTAGCGTCATCTATTACCCGACAACAGCGTTGGATAGGTACATCTTCTATTGATGCCTTGTCAAAATTTCATGACAATCGAACCTCGTCACGCGGAGTTATCGCGCTCAAAGTGACAGTACCTTTTTAGCATCGGTCGAAAAATGAGCATCGAACAAAGATTTGATTCTGTGTTAAACTTGATAGAACATTTACCGAAACGTATCAGATGTGGATGCAAGTGTATGGTGATTGCTTATCTCATAGTCGAGTCCGCGAGTGGTTTACACGGTTCAAATAGGGCCGTGAGTCGCTGGAAGACGACAAACATGTTGGCCAGCCAAAATTTGTGATTACGCCAGAAACCGTAGAAAAAATGCGTGAATTTATTGAAGATGATCCAAAATCTTCAAAGAAATTCATATAAATGGAATTATCCATCGCATTTTGGCAAAGAATTTGGGCATGAGGGAGGTGTGTACATGGTTTTTTTGGCACAAGCTCACGGATGACAAAAAATTGCTTAGAATTCAACATTCAACAGCTATCATTAGAGAAGCCAAAAAAGACAAAAACTTTCTGTACAACATTGTGACTGGTGACGAAACGTGGTGTTTTCAATACGATTCCGAAACCAAACGTCAAAGTGCTGAATGGAAGCACCGAAGCGAGCCAAATCCGAAAAAAGCCGTCTGGAAAAGTCCAAAGTGAAGACAATGTTGATTTGTTTCCACGATTCGAAGGGAATTATTCACAAAGAATTCGTTCCACTGGGCCAAACGATCAATGAGGTATTTTATATTGGTGTTATAAGGCGTCTGCTGTCGCATATTTGTGGTGTCCGGACAGAATATCGCGAAGAAGGAAGCTGGCGCTTGTTGCACTATAACGCACAATATCATCGATCGACACTTGTGTCCGATTTTTTGACAAAAAAGTTATTTTAACCATCAACCTCTCCCCATATTCTCCTGATATGGCACAGTGCTAAACTGCATTTGGCTATGACAGGACAGCGGTATGCCAACTAGGATGTCCATTTTGAAGGACATCCCGGTCAATGAGCTAAAATCTTTTGGTCCGTGCAAATCGCTGTATTAACTGTGAAGGAGACTATTTTTTATAAGTTAAATCCGATTTTCCGAAACAAAAAACGTTTTTTAATTATTTCCTTTGCCCTGTTTACTTTGCCTTGTATGCTGCTCTGTACTTAAGAGCTGTAACGCTAATTCAATTATTGTAAGTATTACTTTGGCAACCTAGAAGATCTAGAGAATTTTGTTGTTTGAATACACTTCTTTGACAAAAAGATTTTTTTAGTCGATAATAATTTGCGGTTCAATACGTTCAAACTGAATACAGGCAGGATAACTAATTATTCCAGTTAAACTGATCACGAAAGGATTCATAAGAAATGTTTACTGTCTAGATCCTGAAATTTACGATTGTAATAAGGATTTAATTTTAGATTCGTACTTAGAAATATTGACACTACAAATAGTGGGGCTCTCTTTGAGATTATTTGGTGTGGGAAAAGGTCAATATGTAATGTAATATTCTGTGGCTAAGTTAATTAAAAAAAGTTTTACTTTTGCTTTGAACTCGCTTATTGAACATACTAGGAAGTGGACAATTTTTGCCTTGTAAGGGAAATCGACGGCGGCATGCAAAGCTTGTGCAGATTATTTAGGGTTGAGCACCCTTGATGTTTACAGTTCCACATTCCATCGCGTCAATCACATGTCATCTGTCGACGCATTATCTTTCCGTTCCATCCACCTTCTCCACGTGAAGCGGATGTTGGAGGTTAGAAACGACGTTCCGGTTTTGTCCCAAAACTGCTTCTCGTTAATTTTTAATATGTTCGGGTGTATTGATTTATAGTGTTAACACCCCACGATGGTATTCGTAGTTATCAAGAAGCCCAATGTGTCCGTCCGGTTGGTTTTATATTTGTAACTAATGCTCTCATCCCCGCATTCGTTTTGAAACACCATTTGGCTGCAACCTCAACGATGAGTAAGTTGTTTGACAATTTAAATCTTGTTCTAACTCTGATTTGAACCCAATAGAGTTGGTATGGGCATCTTTGAAACAATATGTGGCTGAGAGCAATGTAGATTTTAATCTTAAGACTGTCGACAAACTTTGTGATGACTTTTTCTCGTCTTATCCCACAGAAGAATGGAAAAAGCGATGTGAGCATGCCAAAGGGTTTGAGAAGCAGTATCTGGAAATGGAACCAACACTCGACATAGTTGTGGATCAAATAATAATATACCTAGACGAAGATAGGGATAGCCAAACCGAAGATTTTTAGTTTAAGTAGTAGCTCAGATTCCGATCCTCTGTGAAACTTCATAAATATTCAAAAGATTTCCAACTGTATCTACTACGATGTTAGTTTTCTGACCTTACTCTTTATTTGATTATTTATTAATTTAAATTATTAACAATTAAAAATAGAACGAGTACCAATGAATTTCAGTCTTCAGCTGCATAGCGTGCAATACTTATTTTATGGAATAAATCGTTTTGTTTTCCTTTTGACACATGCCAACAATTTCGATTAAAAGAAGCAGACTTCACATAATACGTATTCCATTACTGAAATTATTCGATTAATTAAGCACGCAGACTGCAGCATTCAAGATCGAATGTCATGTATTGTACGTGCCATCTCTTTTGCTCCGAATGCGTTATCCCTCTCTCGCAATCCCAGTAAATCCTCATATCTATTCCTACACTTGACGAGCTGTAAGTTTTTGCATTTTGTTCTAACACCATGTTACTCAAAAAATTATAATATGTACAGTGGTAGCCAAAATGCCAACGCATATACGGTTTCATTATATACATATGCATGTCATTCGATAGGAAAGCCTAAGACCCACCGTTCTTTATGCTCTCTTAAAAAGTTGTCAGTTTTGAGTTACGCGGTGTTGGAGCTTGAGCGACGATATGATGAAAGTGGATTAGCACCTACAAGTTTTTAAAAACCGGGGAGCAGAGAGTGTCTCCTGAGCAGAGTAAAGCAAGGACATGCTGAATTTGCACGACCTTTTCTGCACCCTCCTATGAGCGCCAACGTCTTCAGCATTGATAAAAGAAAACAAGACGGCAACAAAAAAATTAGGTTGTGATACGGTGTTGTAAAAATATGTTCTTGGAGTATCTTAATGGTATCATCAGTGAAGCTCTAGCACCGCCCAAAATGAGATCCACAACTTGGGAAAATAAAAACATTTCAAACATACAATTTTGGTAGTGCGAATTCAGAAGTGCCTGATTGGCTAACAGAGTTTCAACTGAAAGTGGTATTAGAACTGAACTGCCGCTCGGAGGACAGATTTGTACAATCTGTTTGCTATGCAGTATCATTATTCTTCTAAACAGGTTAGATAGCAACGAATAGGTCAGAGAAAGGTCAGTTTATAGGGTACTTTTAAGGTTTTGCAATATGACTTAACAAAAGGACGCAGGAGGTTGCATTTTTCTGCATGTTGAGACATGTCCATGGGTGCATAGTAGCTGTCTGTTGATTTAGTTGTTCATTCGCATTGACAGGGTAAAGAGCTGACTATGACATCGTGGTCACGTAGTGAGATAATGGCAGTTTTACGGTATAACTTTACGCGTAGTTTAAGCAGAGACTAGTGCTTAGAATAAATGGCGAATGATTGTACGACTATATACAGGTGATACAGACAATTCCAAAGGGGCAACTTCACTCTGGAGGACGCTGAGAGGCAAGGAAGGCCGCGAACGTCGGTAACAGACGAAAGCATTACTGTTGTGATGAAAATGCCTAACGAAGACCGGAGAGTGGCATACCAACAGATAGAGGAGACCTTACACCTTCATGCGCCAGTAATCCATCCAATTATGCATGATCATTTACACGTAAGGAAACTTTGTTCTCTCTGGGTACCACATAGTCTGATGGAAGAGCAAGACTCGTCGTACGACTTGATGCCGAAAGATGCTGAAAAAGTTTAAAGCTTTGATAATGAGAGCACTCCCAAAGCTGTCAGATAATCCCGATCTGTTAAGAAAAAAATGATAGCTGTATTTTTCAAGCTGAGCGGTATTGTGGAGCGTGTCGTTTTGGACACATATAAGATAGTCAGAGCTAAGTAGTACACGAAACAGTGCCTGCCTAAAGTAGTAGAGTCTATGGAAAACCTGCAGCCAAAGTCAAGAATGAACACTTGGTACCTCCAGCATGACAACGCTCTAGGTTACCGCGCACCGAGTATTTGACCACTACTGGACTGAAACTTATTGAGCACCCTCTTACAGTCCAGATCTTGCTCCCTGCCACTTTGCACTGTTTCCGCATGTGAAAGTGAAGAAAGTGCAGCTAAATGGAAAATGGTTTTCTAGCTATAAGGACCTTATGAGGGCTTGGGGTAACACTTCCGGGTGAAACTTGTCAGAGTTGGTTTAAGGACTGGTTTTGGCGGATGGGGAACGAAGTTAATAAATGAAGCTGTATCGCAAAACTTTCATTATGCAAAGGGTACTCCCTTTGTACTATCCGCACGTGTAAACTGTCAGCTACAAACTGGATTAGTATCCACAAATTACTTACCAGGCTACTGTAGCCGTTTCTAGTTTCCGACTGGCCTAAATACTACAAATGTTGAAACAGTAACCACAGAACTCCAAAAAACTCCTTATACCAACCATAACAGAATTTAGTGCAATGATGATAACTGGTATCAATTCAGATGAAAATCGCTTAATATATTAGAGACAAATCGTTCACCTTTATGGATAACTCTCACGACAAAATTCATGATTTGGTAACTAACATATATTTTGCTTTTGACTATGGCTTTTGTAATAAGATAAGGACGCTCGAAAGTTAAAATGGAAAAAAAGGAAAAAAAATTAAGTCAGCACTAAAAGTCTATATTGATCGTAAATAGCATTCGACGACATTATGTATGGAAGGTTATATCGTTTAAATGGCCACCGCGACTGCGCTGTACAGCGTGCATTCGCATGGTCCAATTTTCGAGCACTTTTCCGCACATTTCAGCGTCTACCTGTCCGAGGACGCGAATGATGTTGGCCCTTAATGCTGCAGTTGTTTGTGGCTTATCCGCATACACTTGAGACTTCACGTAGCCCCACAGGAAAAAGTCTAAAGGCGTCATATCGCACGATCTTGGTGGCCAGTGCACATCGCCGCCGCGCGAAATAATGAAACCGTTGAACTTTTCATGCAGTAAATCCAGCGTTGCGCGTGCGGTGTGGCACGTAGCGCCGTCCTGCTGGATCCAGATGTCTGTTAGATCCATATCGTCCAGTTGAGGCCACAGGAAATCATTAATCATGGCGCGATACCGATCTCCATTGACCGTAAGCGCGTTGCCCATAGCGTCCTCAAAAAAATATGGACCGATTACGCCGCCAGCCCAGAAACCGCACCATACAGTCACTTTAGCAGGATGCATAGCAATTGAGCAAGTCACTTCAGGATTTTGGACAGCCCATATACGGCAATTCTGTTTATTGACATACCCATTCATCCAGAAATGCGCCTCGTCGCTGAAGATGATTTTTCGTGCAAATGCAGGGTCGACTTGCAACTGCTCTAGAGCCCATGCGGCAAATGTACGGCGCTGTCCATGGTCTTGCGGTTTCAATTCTTGCGTCAATTGAATTTTGTACGCGTGCAATTTCAAGTCTCGACGCATAATTGTCCATGTTGAGGTCTTTGGAAGGGCAAGTTCTTGTGCACGTCGCCGCAATGACTGATTCGGGTCTTGACGCACGCTCTCTCGCACAGCAGCAATATTCTCGATTGTTCTTACTGTTCGTTGCCGTACGGGTGTTGTTTGGTCTGCCACTGAGCCAGTTCTCTCAAATTTATTGAGCAGACGTCGAATAGTGGCCTCAGCAGGACGGCCATGCGCACCATAAATTGGACGCAATGCGCGGAACGTTTCACGAACCGAACATCTGTTTTGATGATAAATTTTCACAATTTCCACGCGTTGTTGAATCGTGTACTGCTCCATGATTAAATGTCAAGACTAACTTAATAACCTCACAAAATTTGACAGCTGTATCCCCACCGGTTTGGGCGCGCGCGCCATTCAAACATCGAGCGTCCCTATCTGAACACCCTTTAGATTATAAATCCTTTTCGTTAACTGACGGCTGAAGCACCCCATTATTAATCAAACGCACCCTGTATCTTATGCTACAAGCTGGCCAAATGCTTAATGTGTAGATTTGCCATAATCCTAATTAACACAAACATACACATACCAGAACCCTCAGAATATTTGGTAAGTCCTAAAATAGACGCCTAATAATGGATTACCTGTATCGTGGTTTTAGTAACCACGTGATGAGGACGAGCATTCTGAAGGTTTGCTACGTTTGGGCTGTCCATGTACCCGCTTTATGCATAAATTCCATGTACTTTCCTGCCACGAGCCAGCATCTCATCAAGCTATGAAATATTTGAATCAAATTTCACAAATATGTAATTACAATCAAGTATCCATTTTGAAATAGGCTCATAACGTTCATTCCATTATTAATATATGCCATCGTTCGATATTTATTTGGTATATAATAATACTGCTCTGTTAGCAGAAGGACTTTTATAAAATATAACATTATGTACTATAAAAGGCTTCTGATTGATTGGGCCTAATTATTACATTCCGCATAATGGATTGTGGTGCAATATGGATTCTTTTCATCGGGTCACAGTGAAACTATAGGAATCACTTTCATACATCCACCCGCCTCGCACATATATATATACAACATACAGGGTCCAAGATAAGGATTCTATGCATGGGGATCTCAGTACCTGTAGCAGATACAGCTTAGGTTAAATTTGTAAAAATTTCATGACTTACTGAGGTATTTGGGAAAATTTAAAAGTTGCCCAAATCGTTTTTATGTTATCTGACTTTGTTTATATCAAAAAACTAATGGAACTTTTTCATTGGCACTTTTTAGGCCAGCATGATGTTTTTAAATGTTGTGCCCAACGATTCATTTTTGAGAAACCATCAGCAACTTTAGTTTTTTATATGGTCAGAAAAAAATTACACCCTATATTATCTGATAGCATGTTCTTCTAGGAATTGAACTATGTATCACATGTTACATTTCTTTTCTTGGTTATAAAGGAAAAAAATATTTTGTTTAGTGTTGCAAACATTCTAAATTAGTACATGTAGGAGGTCAGAATGTAGAACTTTTCTTCATTGCTAAAATGATCGCCTGGCATATTTGACGATAATAAAGCAAGATTAACCATACAAAATGATAACAGTACTCGGTGACAGGTATTTACGTCAAGTTAAGCATTTGTTTGCAACGCCTACTTGAAGAATAAAAATCAGAAGAAACATGTTCCTTATAACCAAGAAAATGAATGTGACATGTGATATATCGTTGAATTCGTATACAAAAATGATTTTTCGGACCATATGAAACAAAGTTTATGATGGTTTGTCAAAAACGAACCGACTCACACAGCATCTAAAAACATCATCATGTAGCGCCTAAAAAATGACAATGAAGAATTCCATTAGTATTTTGATATTTCTTAAAATAAAGTCAGAAAAAAATAAAAATGAATTAGCCAAATTTTAGTTTATCCCAAACATCTCAGTAAGCCAATGATAGGGTGTTACTTAACGATAGCCCGTAGTTGAAAGACGTATTCCTGAACCAAGTGTGGCAAGGTGTATCCTGTAAAGTTTAGTTTCCAAGATACAGGTTGTCACAGATTAAACAAATATGGCTTTTGACAGAGAAAAAATATAAGCAAATTGTCACAGAAAGTCAAAAATATATTCATAATACTACAACAACGATTAAAGTTGATTTTATCGTATTTTAATAATTTTTTGACAGGCAATGTAGTCATTTTTATTTTTTTCCTCGTAAACCAAGTAAGAATCGAAGAGATGCCAAAAGACAAAAAAGTTGTATCATTAGCTGCTTATTCAGAGATCAAAATGTATATTTGTTGTCAATATCATTCGTAAACCTGCCCCAATGAAATTTATAATTATCTTTTAGCTAGTGCTAAGTTTACGACTCATTGCAGTGAACAATAGTATCAAAATTCAACATAATCGGCACAAGTATATGTTGTACAAATTTTTTGAAACCAGATTTTCTACGGTATATTTATACGAAAGCTGTGAAAAACATTGGTTCGATCATTGCTGTTATTTTAAAAACTTTTCCGAATCGTTCCTGGTCAAACTACTAACAGTATCATACTATTTCCTTTTTTATTAATATACTAAGTGACATATAAATCCGAACACCCAGTTTAAATGGTTTTATTTTAATAAAAATTGGTGAATGTATTTATCTTACTGTATATAACAAGTGAAAAAATTTTCAGCCTTATCAGTTGGACATTCCGGTTTTTATACTGCTTTTTTTTAATTCACTAACGCTCTAAAAATGAATATTTCAGCCGCAGTAAAGAATCAACGTTGGCGGATATTGGTTCTTGACATCCTTTACGATCGGTTACGATGCCTAGAGTACGGAGACCTGTACGATTTCGTCAACTTAGTGAGTTTGATAGGGGCCGTATAGTGGGACTTCGGGAAGCTGGACTTTCTTTTCAGGCAATTGCAGTTAGAGTGCAAAGAAGTGTAGACACTGTGGTTAGGTGTTGTCAGGCATGGCTTCGAGAAGGCCGTACGCAAAGAGCAAGGGGCACTGGACGCCGCCGTAGAACAACAGACCGTGAAGATCGCCGCCTAAGATTATTGGCCTTAAGGGACCGTTTCTCCACTACCAGGTCCATTGCAAATGAATGAATGAAAGTTTTGGCTTGTTTTCATACCGGCCACACTGGGTCCTCCCTTTAACTCGAGAACACCGACGTAACCGCCTTAAGTGGTGCAGACAACGGTCACTCTGGGATCAGGAATGGAACAGTATTGTATTTAGTGACGAGTCTCGATTTTGTTTAGGCATGCACGATGGTCATGCCAGGGTTAGAAGGCGACCTGGTGAAAGGAGGAATCCACAGTTTTTTGTTGAAAGACATGTTCATCACACTGTTGGAGTTATGGTTTGGGCTGCTATAGCTTATGGTTCCAGGTCACCTTTAATCTTCATCAGAGGTAACATGAACGCGCTGCGTTATATCCACGAAGTTCTAGAACCCCATCTTTTACCCTATCTTGACACCCTGGCAGATCCAACTTTCCAACAAGATAATGCCCGACCACATGTTGCAAGAGACAATAGACTTCTTTCAACATAATGATGTCACATTGTTACCATGGCCACCAAGATCTCCCGACTTATCCCCAATTGAGCACGTGTGGGATATGATGGGTAGGAGATTGCTCAATTTGCAACGTCCTCCTCAGACTCTAGAAGCACTTCGAGAGGAGTTGGTGGTTGCCTGGAATGAGATACCACAGGAGGACATTGACCACCTGATCAGAAGCATGCCTAGGCGCGTTGGAGAATGCGTAGCACATCAGGCTGCATCCACATATTATTAAAAGTCAAAGTGCTTTAAAGCAGTGGAATCATTTTGAAATTTTTATCATTTACTTATTATGTTTCATTAAGTACTTATACAAAATTTTATTAAAATAAAACCATTTAAACAGGGTGTTCGGATTTATATGTCACTTAGTATATTAGAGTGGAATTTAACGACCCAGTACGCCTAACTGTTAATTTTAGGGGAATTTTCTCTAGGTTAAGTCTTCATATAGCTATTTTTTTTTCAAGTCATAAATCGAGATATTGGACTAATCACTGTTCTTCATATATAGGTGTTTTTTCGTCTTCGAAACCAACATCAAATTGTTACTTTTCTAGTCTTGCGTGTATTTTGATTCTCAATCGCACTACATTCCCAAAATTCAATCAGGACCGACATTGCTTTGTCTGGCCTAATCTTCCACATTCACAATGGCCGTTGATATGGCAGCAGCCATTGGTATGGTCCTTTGTGTGTCGGCTCGACTTTCAGGGGTAATTCGCCCTTGTGTCATTGTTGCCGTTTTAATTTATCTGTTTTGAGCCTAGTCGGGCTGGATATTGGGGTGTACATTCCCTCCTGCCAGTCGGGAAAACGGGATGATTTTCCACGGTAGGCTTTTGTTGGACGCTCTACTCTATCTCTTGGTTACTTTTGTTGTTCTCTCCTGAATACCGTCAACTGCTGACAGAGGGTAGGTCCGTAACAAATAAGTCGTGTTTTACACACAATCTCAGATGTATTCGCCACACCTCAGTTTGCTGCACGGTCTTTATACCAAAATTGAGTTTAAATGAGGTTAAATTTTCAGTCCAACCTGAGTTGAGTGCGACGATCTTTGTCAGCAAACTGCAACATGTTTAGTTTCGAATGTCTCTTTGCAAAGAACTAAAAAAAAAATAGGTTATGTTCTGATGAAGCTTCTGATTAGCTCAGTTGTTTTTAATGAACTCTAAAGTGAGCCAGATATTCAACATTTTAGAGCCTCATCTTGAGACTGTCTGGTTTTACTTCACTGACAAAACGAACGCAACTATAGGGTAACATAGTATCTGGTGTTCTCATGGAAGTGAAGTAATACGAAAGCTATAATTGCTACGACAGATTATTAGCTACTTTATGAAAGACGGCATCAAGAAGATTGACTGCACTTCCCACCAATCATGCACACAACTGTAATAGTTATATGACAACACATTCACCATAAACATAGATGCTGGTCTTATTTCTCATTTCTGTACATTACGTGACAGACTTACCAGGGAACAGGCACAAAATATATGGTAAATATGTCCCAGCCGATTTGTCTATATGATACATTTCTTGCCTTCCCGAACAAAGCAATCCTATGATTAGTTTCTGAGGAGAGGCGAACAGTTTGAGTGATTTGCAAAAAATGGTGAATGTGCCCATTGTAGTTCTCAAACCTAACAGTTCGAGACTCGGCATACTGAAAGAAATATTTTGTAAAATCACCTTGTAAGTTATCTTTTTGATGGTACTATACTATTCGTCATTTGTTTGTCTGGGCGGACAGTAGGACCTTTGCCCATTAGTCACTGTCTAATGTACGTTAGTCGAATCTGTCAGTACTGGTTGCCCAGAAACCAGACAATGTCAAGGAAAAAGAGAAAGGGAAAGAGAAGAAAAATGGAGAAGATCAAAGAAAAACAGAAGTGTTCAGTTTAAGAGGAGACACATAGGCTTTTTGACTTGGTACATGGATTAATTTTGAGATGAACTAAACAAATTTTGATTCGGTTTGGTTAGAGTGTAATTTTAAGTTTACTAAAAGTTCGCGCTAATTTTTTATTACAGTGCCAGGCGTGGCCTTGAATGTTTACGAACTTACTAAACTGTGTAGTCCACTGAGTCGCGCAACAGCGGGTTATTGTACAATCCCGCTCGACTATAACGTCGCTGCGCCTGAAGTTTGACATAATCCCTCAAGTAAGGAATGTCAAGGTCTCTGTGCAGTGTCTCATTTCGGACATACCATGGAGCGTTGCTAATTGTTCGCAAAGTTCTACTTTGCAGTACTTCAAGACTTTGCATATGTGTCTTGGTAAGAAAACACCAAGCCGCACATGCATAAGTAATGGCTGGTCTAATAATCATTTTATATAGGCGAACTTTATTTATTAAACTCAATTTGGAGGATCTACAAAGGATATAGTTGCCGCAACGCAATTTGGAATTTTGTTTTCAAGGCTGCTGTATGTTTCTGTCAGGTCATGCCTTTATCAAGGGTGACACCGAGGTACTTGGCAGAATTTGATCATGGTACACGATTGCCGACTACAGAGACCTCTGCTGGGGGGCCGCGACGTTTTTTGGTACAATAAATAGCCTGCGTTTTCGAATGATTAATTTTAATAAGCCACCGTTCCGCCCACTCCAGAACTTCTTCCACCGCACTCTGCAACCCATCGTGAGCCATCACCAGTACATGACTGGGCGACCAGTGCAGCTCGTCAGCATAGAGGTACACTTCACAGTTGCTGGGGCAAGGGACATCATGGATAAAAGGCGAACAAAGCATTGGTCCTAGGACCGAACCCTGAGGAACACCGGCCCGTACTGGCCGTGTTGTTGACAAAACACTGTTAATTTTGATCCGAAACTTCAAGAAAGGATTTCAGTAATTGAATTAGTTTATAAAGAAGGCCCGCGTGCCACACCTTGTCAAAGCCTTTTGAGACATCCAAAAGCAAGATGCCAGTACTCATGTTGAGGGTGAACCCTCCGGTTACATGATCCACCAGCCTGACTGCCTGTAGCTCGGTGCTATGTTCGGACCGAAAACCAAATTGAACGTCAGGAATCACATGGTGATTTGACAAAAAATTCTCAAGGTGACGATAAATCACATTTTCGGCGAGCTTAGAAAGAGCTGACAGCAGACTTATGGGACGGTAATGTGCGTTTCTCACTTCATGGACGAGAGTTTTGTAGCCCTACGAATGTCATCAGGATGACAAGGCCTTCTTGCCTGCTTGATAGCGGCTCTTTTGTCAGAGATTTTCTGACGAATGTCCGCAAGCAAGAAAGGTCTGCCGTGTCGTTGTACAGGAAGTACAGCTGCACGCTGTAGAGCTGCTTGAATGAAACTTGTCCACTCCGCTTGAGCGGCATCTATTCCAGACTCATCATCTATAACCGGGATATTGGGAAACTGTCTAAGGAGCAACTTGTATAGCGTCAATGCGTTTAAATGGAGAAGCTTCCTCCTCAGAAGTTTGCTCATTGCCCGCATCCAATACAACAGGTAGATGGTCACTAGAAATATCATACAAGATTCGAGAAGAGATACTGTATCTACAGTTTTTAGATATCGCGAAGTCGATGACATGGGGTGCCTTAAGATGGTTGAATGGATGTCTTTTTGATGGTGATCATAATGCTAACAAGGTCAGTTTCAAGACAACTCATATGTTTATGCTGGAATAGATCTGGGATGAATTGCTCGAGAATTCAGAAAACTCTACAGGAGAGGGCACAGAAAAGTCGTGGTTTTTGATTATGACCATTACAAGGTCAAATCGAGGTCATATTGATTTTGAAGGTGGAAGGGAAATGAAAAGTGCACCAATGTGAAAGTAGCTTTTATCGACCATTAATTTGAGTTCTCTTATTCTGGTTTACTTCCGACATATCGAATGGTATGAGTCACCTTTTTTGGAAGAATAATTAATTAATGACTAATTATTGTCAATAAGATTGACGTAGTGGATCTACCTTTCATCAAGCCTTGCTGTGATGGTGTAATTAGGCTTTTAACGTTCTCAACGATAAAATGATGCAGCATCTACAACCCCCTACAACCTCAAGCATCCGATTTTCAACTCCGTCAAGAAAGTTTCAGAATTTTTATTCTTTTCTATGTTTGTCCGTAGATGAGGCGCCACTGGGTCGATTTCCAAAACCTACGCGGCTAGTCTGTCATTGGCATACGCAGTACCCGTGTGTCGTGATTTCTTAAAAATTCGAAAGCTACTTTTCTAGTTAGACTGGTCAACGATTCGCGGACAGACAGACCGATGGAGATGAATGTCATGTAACATCCAAAGAACGTAATACCTCATTTTTAAATTGTGCGGTGATTGCAGTACATTCTGGCCTACTGGTACGGGAAGTAAAAGGAAAATTATACCAATACTAAGCCGAATACTGGATTGAGAAATCTCAAAATGAAGTGACCTTACGAATGTTGGCATCTGCAACTCCACTACCTCTCTAACTTTCGAGGTATTAACCTCGGAAACAATAATTCATAGTTGTTTGATCATATCTACGTTTCCAGCCAGAAGAATCATATCTCTTAATATCAACACGCGAAACAGAATTTCAAACGTTGGACAATTGGTTATAGTCACTCTGTGGTACTAGACTCAAATATAGGAGATATACAGTGACATACACCATTTTGGTCAGTTACGATACAAATCTATTCAATAAATAGGATATTATTGTGTTTCTAACATAGGCACAATTGAATTTCTCATTTAATATGGTACCATAAGGCATCAGAACCGTTGCACACTGAGGTAATAAGATAAACAAAATAGCATACAAAAAAGTTACGTGGAAACGTGAAAAGTTAAGTTAAGAATCATATCTCATCAAAGAATGATTTAGTTTGACTGAACTGACTTAAATATATAATATTATCTAGTGACATACCTACGATCCCACACGAGATAAAATTGACAGATAACACATACGATGACATATATACACATATTAGCTCTGTGCTATGTAGCATGTCTAAAGATTCTAAATATAATATCATAGTTAGTGGCGATGTGAACATCGACTGGCTAAGCAACTCGAACAGCAAATTGATTGTGAGTAATATACTCGATAGCTTTAGTCTAACATCAGCACTTCCTTCTGAAGCATACACTAGAGAATTTCAAACAGCCAAATCAGCAATTAACTATATAATCACAACTTTCGACAATGCAAGTGCATGTAACCAGGACTTAAACATATCTGACCACAAAGTTCAGATTGCTCAGATTAGCATAGTCAATACACCGCCTATGCTGAGTAAGCCCGTCTATGTTCAAAGACGAGTTTTCTCAGAGAGAAATTTGCAGTATCTTAGATTATTCCTGTCTATGACGGCTATGAGCTCACTTTATTGAATCGATAACGTCAACGTTGCTTGGGATCATTTTTTGCAAAGTTTCATATATTGCCTAGACAAAGCTTGTCCCTTAACCAAAACTAAATTAAACTATACTAACTATAATACTGATTGGATTGACGCCAGTATTGTATCTGAAAGCAAGTCTTTGAAAGATCTATAAACATGAATAGTCTGGAGATAAAAGAGAGATATCAGGAAGCAAAAAAAGTATATGCGTCAAAACTTCATCTGAAGAAACGAGAATTCTTCCAGAGAAAAAACGACTTTTCTGCCAACCCACGAAAGGAAATATGGAGTATTACAAATAGTAGATTAGGTAGCATAATCAGTGAACCTCAAAAAGTCGCAAATATCCTTGGGGATTATTTTTCAAAAACTGCTGAGGATATGCTACTATCCACATACGATACTTTAGAGAGCCATTGTTCTAAACAAAATAATCTAAGATATTGTTCCATCAGAGTTACTGTCAGTTTTAAATGACTTCAAAAACAAACCATCGGGCGGCCCAGATGGCATACCAATTAAGGTGATAAAGTTTATGGCTGACTACCTTACATATCCGCTATGTTATATGTTTAACCTTTCTATCAGTACAGGAACATTTCCGGTTAGCTTGAAGCTAGCAACCATCATTCCTATGTATAAAAAGGGAGACCGAGAGGTACTTGGTAATTATAGGGTAATAACGCTAGTCTCTTGTTTTTCTAAATTATTTGAAGCAATTGTCCACCACAGACTAAACAATTTTATCAACGAACACTCAATTTTGGCATCAAACCAACACGGGTTTAGGCCTAGACTATCCACAAATATAGCTGCCTTCACACTTTTAAGTTATATATATTACTCTGTAGACAGTAGGCGATATACCCTGGCTCTCTTCTTCGACCTAAGTCGAGCCTTTGATTGTATTGATCATAACCTTCTCGTTGAAAAGCTCAGACATACGGCATTCAGGTCATCAGTAAAATATTTTGTATCAAACAGAATAATAAAAGTAAGAGTGAGTGATACCACTTCAGACACATTGAAATAAACTTGAGGGACCCTCAGGGATGTATATTATCACCTTCTTTCTGTTATTCATAAATGATATGAGTGGGAGCTTGGTTAGTGAGGACGTCAGAATAGCACAGTACGCAGATGACACAACTATCGCTATAAGCAGAAAGTCACCCGAACAACCCGAAGAATGGATCGCGGAGAACAAGTTGATAGTAAATACATCCAAAACAAAGTATATAGTGTTCTATAAAAGGCGACGCTCACGCAAATTTCTGGATCTCTACATAGACGAAACACTTTCCTGGGAAGCACACATAGAGTATGTGGCTGGTAAGCTTACTCAGCATACTTTGCATTAAGAAACCTACGGGGACTAGTTAGTCGTAGGTGTCTCCTTAATACTTATTTTGCAATGGTGTACTGTCATATGAAGTACTTGGTTATACGATATTGGGGCATTTCTTTGGCATACAGAGAATATTCATTCTGCAAAAGAGGCTGATCAGATTAGTATTTTTTCTCAACCCACTGGACAGCTGTATACCAGTATTTAAAGATAATAAAGTTTTAACGTTACCGTCATTATTGATCTACGAGTCAGGCTTATTTGTTAAAGAACACACAGATTTACTCCCCTAGCGCAGTGAAATACACGCCTACAATACTAGATGTAATACCCATATTCATATTAAAAATTTTAACTTTAGTGCTTATAAAACGAGTCCGATGTATTTATGTAGTGCCATGTATAATAAATTCCTTTTATATATTAAGCAGATTACTAGCTTATCTTTGTTCAAAAGTAAACTTCGGATGCTCTTACTAAATAAGGCATTTTATAATACAAATGAATTTTTGTGCGAGTAACACGTTATTTTTATGTTTCTGTATCCCAATTCTTCCATGTCATATATTAGTTATCCACATCTTTTCTTTTATTTTCACGTTTTGGATCCAATTTACAGGTTCACACAGATAAAGCATTATTCTATTATATTCTATTCTATACATGCATTTAGAATCTTGCGTGGAATCCTAAAATTGAATGACAAACTTTTAAAACAAGAAAGTTGTCATCTACTTCTGGTGCTAACGAAAGTTCCACCATTTTGAAAATATTTTAGCCGAAATGTTCCGGTCAGCTATACTATAACCGCAAATTTCTATTATTGTCGAAAGTCAACTTTCCGAATAATTATTCGGTGTAGGTGTATATATTCTTCACTAACAAAATGTCACGGTTGGTTCATTTCCGGCATCGGACCTCAACATTCTTGAAGAGAACATCATTGAGGGAACATTAAACGGCATATTGATGCAGGAACTGTTCCGTTCTCAGCTCTGAATTTTTTTCTAGGTTGCATTCCAGTTTTCCTATTCATCCTTCTGTCGAATGCTTTTCAATCAACAACTTCGGAAAAGCTTCAAATCGACCGGATGTTGGTCGAGGGCATCCTTGCCTCCGGATGTGAACCTATACACCATGAGCAATTTTCGATTTTCAATAAAGGAAGGGGTGGATAACTACGTCCGGCTTTTGATATGTGATTGCTGTACTCCGAAATTACACATTTCTTCAATGCTGAATACAAAAAAATAGGAAATGACTTGTATAGTATGAGCATACACGGTGTTTTAGAAAGACTCGCCAATATTTCTAGGGTAGAAAGTACATCCAAAAATGACAAAAGAAGTTAATATAAATATGGGTCCAAAGATACTCCGCTAACGAGATACAGGGTGGTAAAGTTTCATTTATGAAATATAAAAACTATATTTACGGAGCGGGTAAAGACAAGTTCATATTTTAGACGTTTAGTGAGCACATCATAAGCAATAAGCACACAGTTTCCCGGTCCAAACTAAACTGGGGTACATGGACCCCTAGTAGGAAATCTACGCCATTGACTTTTTCGGAGGAAAAAGTACATTTTACAAAATGCCAATCAATTTTTCATAAATTTTATCACTCAATCAATTTTTGTCAGATCTCTCGTTTTGGAGATATTTGTTTTTGAATATTTGAGGTCAAATCCTCAAATATTCTCATGAAAAGGTTTAGCCTCCGCTAATCTGAAATCACTGGAAGCACTTGCATATTAAGGACGTTGTGACACCCCATTACAACATTAGTTGAATAATATGGGTGTCTTATCCTCAATCAGTAGCGCAGACAAAGAAAACGTTTACTTTAAAAATAAATAAAGATAATAAGAATTTAACACAACAATAAACATTACGTTTGGTACAACTTACGTGGTTATTTCTAAAGTTATGAGAACATAACTTTGGCGACAAAAAATAATGCTGAATTAATGTTATAAAATCCATTCTAAAGGAGGTGCTGAAAGTGACGACCTCTAAGTTCAACCCAAGTCCGTGCTCCGAGGTTGCTACCGCTTTGTGATATCTTCTTTGTTGAACTCACTTAATCCAAAATACTAAAGAATTTTGAGAACAAATGCAATTTCATTAGTAAAATAATAAGAATCTTACTCAAATTGATTGGTTCCACAATTACTGGTTGTGATTTTAGACAAACAGAAGACAAGGGTAATACCAGGAGAAGCATACCATCAAAACCAGCGGCGTGCATAGATAAGGTTCAATAAATAGTAAGCTAAATATATATATTTCCAATTAATGTTGTAATGAGGGGTTATAGCTTTCTTTACATGCCATATAAACCCTTCAAAATCAAAAGTGATTATGTTTTCATCTAAGCCCTTCAGGAAATCATCTTAAAAACAGCTTTCATGTTACCTTAAATGCTGCTACTATCTACTATAAATTAATGAAGCAGTCAAAAACTTGGAAATTCTTTTTGATGAGCGTCTCGAGTTCATAAACAAAGTTACTAAAAGCTGCTTTCCGACCATACGTTAGTTATATCTGAATAAACAAATTCTCGATTATCAAACTAATAAAATATTGTGCGAATCATTAATTCTGTCCTAAATTATTTACTGGATATTTAATATTTTACTTTGTAGGGACAAAATGTTGCAGATATCGAAGTAAATGTGCTGCCGTTAGGCAGCATGTACCAAGTTTTTTGAGCGTCTGCAACATGTACCTGGTCAGGTGAATTTTCAATTCAAGAGCAAAAATTGCATAATTTTAGAAGAAAGTTTGTTCTTTGCTCATGTCAAACTGTCGCAAATATTGATTTTCTTCTTCAGGATACATTTTGAAAAAATACGACCATGTAAGCGGTTTTTTAAGAGGCTTGGGTTGGTTGAACGTGAGAGAGCTACATGAGCTACACCTATTAACTTACACTTATAACCTCTTGGTTACTTCGATTCCCTCGTTTTAAAGAACAAGCTGATCCCTCGAAATTCTATCCACTCAAGAGACATACGATTTTTTGAGACACTCAAATGCCTCTTCACAATACCTCACAATGGAAAAAGTGGTAGAGCAGTTTATACAAGTTGCAGCAAAAATGGGATTGAAAGTAAACGAGGAAAAAAGTAAATTTATGAGAATATTGACCTGTCAGGCGGACACGAGGCTAGAAATAACGGTAAGCACAGGAAAAAAGATCTTTGAGGAGGTGGATGAGCTTGTCTATTTAGGATCTCTCATTAGTAATAAAATAAATGAGGAAACAGAAGTAAACTACACAATTGGTAAGGCCAATAAAGGTGCGGGAATGCTTAACATAAATATTAAGTCAAGAAATGTATCTAGAGTCTCCAAAATAAGGCTATACAATACGATCATCAGGCCAACCCTTTTGTATGGAGTAGAAACCTGGGTAATTAATAAAAAACTTGAACCAACATTACTTAGGTGGGAGAGGAAAATTTTAAGGAGAATATATGGAGGGATCAAGGTAGAGGGAGGGCATGTTAGGAGGTCTAATGAAGAAATCTAGCATCTATATAATGAAACAAACATAATAGAAGTAGCTAGGACCAGAAGATTTCAGTGGCTGGGGCACCTGGAAAGAATGCCGCAAGAAAGAACAGTGAAGAGTTCCGGATACCAAGAAGAAAAGAGGGAGACCTAGAGGAAGATGGAAGGATCCGGTTATGGAAGGAGCAGGAATATCAGAGACTGGAAGAAACGAGCACTAAACAAGAAGTGGTGGAATAAACTTATCAAGCTTAGGGCCTAAAGACTTTTAGATATTTAACATATAAGGAGCGGCTAAACCTGTTCACAACAATATTTTATTATTTCACCTCGAAGCGAGCGGTCTGACAAAAATTCCTTAACAGAAAAAAATTATGGAAAATTGAATTTGAAGTAAATAAAACGCACTTCTTTTCTCCGAAAAGGCCAATGGCGTAGAAAATCGATCCTATTAGGGGTCCAGGTAGCCCAGTTTCTATGTCCCTGGTTTAGTTTTGGCTGAGAGACTATGTTAATTGCTGGTGATGTGCTCACTGAACGTCTAACATTCTAGCTCAGTATCTCTACCCGCTCCGTAGATGTACTTTTCTTTTTGAATTTCGTGGATATAACTTTATCACCCTGTTTCTCGGTAGGGAAGCATCCTTGGTCTCATATTTATAGGAACCTTTTTTGTTATTTTTGGGTGTACTTTCCACCTCAGAAATATTGACACGTTTTTCTGACACACTCTGTATAGTAAACAGAGAAACAGCTCTGACAAATCCCCATAAATGACGCTACGGCATGTCGCGGGAATATAGCATTAGGGTAGCATCTTCGGGTAGAATACGTTAAACAATAATAGTAATCAATAACGAAATTTGACACAAAATTGTTAGATATCCAACGGCAGTATTGTCATAGAGTATGAGAAGAAACTCGGCAACTTGGATACACCTCATCGCGACACTATTTTATGACTGTTTAAACTACGCTTATTTCTCTTAAGGTATGTGCAAAATTTGATATTAAATTCTTTCGCCTTTGTGCTAGGCTATAAATTACTTTGTCTAAATTCAGGCCCGGATCAAGATACCTGTCGAGACAGGAGGCAGTAAGTTATGGAGTGAATGGAAGTGGTAGAAATACCAATGATGGCCTCCTTGAGTGTATGTAGGTAAACATTTTATGATATCTTTGGGGATACTAATCATATAACGAAAATTAATCCATAACTTGTTCGGGCTGTGTGAGTGGGTATACAACACAAGCAGCCAAAAACTGGAAAAAGCTTCCTCCGGTAGATTATTCCACAATCTCGATACCTTACGGACAAAGGAGCGGTCGTATTGGCCAGTTCTGAATCTACGAAGTTCGACACGGTTAGGATCAGAGGCCAAAGTCTGACAGGTATCCTGGAGGACAGCTCTGAGGAGCCATGCCCGTTGACATAGTGGTAGCAAAGAGCTAGATCGCCAATGGCCCCTCGGTACGAGAGTGTCCCAAGCCTGTCCGTTAGGGAAGAATCATCGATCAGTCAGACAGCCTTCCTCTTAACAGTATCCAGCTTGGATGATGAAGTCGGGGCGGCAGTATGCCAAATATGTGAGCCGTACTTTCTCCAGCTAACAAGTAGAGATCGGCTGGTCACTCAGAATTCCTGCATGTAGAGTGCTGTCATCACTTTGCTCGAACAGCAAAGGATATCTTTAATATGTAAGAGGGGCAAATTTGAGCCAAGACCGATCTGTGGGGAATAGCCGCGTTAAAGATGTTGGATGAAGAGGAGAACCCGTCAATAGTCAGCCACTAATCGACAAAGCTTCCGCAGAAGGCCATGGAATGGATGTTTGCATAAGAGGGCAGCATGTTACAGCTGATCGAGCAACGACATGAGCCTCAACGTAAGACTGTATGAGTTAGACTGACATAAGCTAGGAAGTCCCGATGGATCGCTGGTGCCGGAAACCATACTGTCTGTTGCTAATCAAAACCTGACGTTCAAGGTACTCCGTTTTATGCTCCTCTCCATCACGTGTCTTACATTAGAAAGCAGAGCTATAGGCGTTTAGTTGTAAGTGCCAGTTTTCTCGGACAGTGTCACATTTATAAGATATCTGGAAGAGATGTCCATGGTGTGATTAGCAGCAAGGATCTTGGCAAGTACTTCCGCCTTTGCCTTTGAATCAGTTGCAGTCTTTCCATCGAAGGCTGCTCTTTGAGAAATTACTTCGATCTGCTTAGCCATCATCCCGAAAGGGCGATTGCCATTGCGCTGCAACATTAGCTTGTTTCTATTTTCTACATCATGCAGGGGCCTGATTCTAATTGAATTTCGGGCTAAACTATACTTTAGCGCATATCGCAAATATTACATGTCTTATTTTAAAATGAAAGATTAGGATGTAACTTGCACGAAAATAACATTTTTTCTTTAAGGAACCCTCTGCTTGCTATTTTATAGAACTTCAAAGTTGCATTTTGTGTGGTAATACTGTGGTACAGAATACTGCTTTATAAGCTGTTTTTTTCTTGTTTACACAAAAGATTGCTCAAAATTATATGAATATAACATACAATGTTAATTACTGTGACACACTGTTCATCGCAATGATGTAATTTTGCATTATTTTAATGATGAAAATAGTTCATTGTTAAGTAGTAATTTCTTTTACTTCAGACAAATATTCCCATGACTACACCACCATCCACCACCATCACTATCCTAATGTCTCCTTCTAGTTGCTATGTTGCCAAGTTGTGGACAGCTATATACCCTAATTTGGTTTATCAAATTCTTACTTATGTACTAGCGCAAAAATGTGCAATCGGCACAGGATTGTCATGAAAATGCGATTTAAAGATCTGGCCGGCAGGTTTTACTGTACTAAATCCACCTCGTGCCCTACGATAGCGTTAGCTAAGGACACTTTTTGGAATAATGACATATCCTCCACAGAAGTACTTCGGTTATTGTTTCTCCTATATTATAGTTATAATCTATTTACTTTTTGTCTGTGTGTATTTGAAGAATTATTTAAAGTGAAGCTAATGTCACAAAATCTACCTAATTAAATGTGAATAATAAAAACATAACAAAGAACTTTACAAGTTTTTTGATGATTTGATGAAATGATAGTTGACCTTTATTTAACTATAATGTTGGACGATTATATGTTGGATGGATCTAGCGACGGGGTCCAAATCGACGAATCGAAGTTGGGTTTTTTATTTGCAATGACCGCTGTTACCTTTTGTATTTTCTGTCACGTGAGCCGCTGGTGCATTTTCCACTGTTTAGACACAAACTGTTCAAAATTTGATCTAGTTTTCGGAAAATTTGGGGTCAACTTCTGATAAAACAAACCATTTACAATAAATTAGGACTTTTATTTTGCAAATAACCTCATTTTTTACCACGTAATTCTCCCAAAAAAGGTACAACTTGGCAACAATGAACATCATTTATCGTATATGTCAACAAATGAACGTTATAAAATGGCCATTCAGAATTATTTGTACTTTCAAATATTTCGTATAAACGAAAAACTTTGATCTCATTGAAAATAGGTGAAAAAAATGGTTAAGGAATTTCAAGAAGAATTTGAAAAATCACAAAACAACACCTTTACACAGTTTTCCAAGTAAATACCATCGTTTACGTGTGTATTTTGAACTGTTATTTTAGCTAATAGGTTAATGTGTAATAACACGGATGATTTTGCAAAAAACAACGATTTTTTACCGTTTCTCATCTATTTTCCTTAGTACTATACAGTGTGTGTTATTTTCTTATAATTTAGAGCACCATTTTGTGCAAAAAGCCAAAAAAAAGCGTATAAAACAGTATTCCAGTCTAAAGTATTACCACCAAAACTGCAACTTTGAAGTTCTACAAGATAGCAAGCAGAAGGTTCCTTAAAGAAAAAATTATATTTTCGTGCTAGTTACATCCTAATCTTTCATCTTAAAGTAAGAAATGGAGTATTTGCGATATGCGCTATAGTATAGTTTTACCGAATTTCGACCATTGAAACTGACGTCAATAGCACCTTGTAACAATGTACTTGATTCGCTATGATAGTCTTGACAATGCCATGATAATTTGAATATAGAAGATCGCTATAAGCCGATATCAAAATTATTATAGCGAGTCAAGTATATCATCACAAGGCGCCATCGAAATTAATTTCCATGGTCGAAACTCAACTCATTTAGAATCAGGCCCATGGTCTTTGGCATTGCAAACCGCTTAGCGTATATTATGTCTTCCACTTTTATGCTTGTCCCTGTCAACATGAAAACTTGCTTGTCGTATGTCGACTTGTGTTTAAGTTGTAGTAGTACCTTCGTATTAAAACATAATAGTGCCTGAAGATAACAAGCATAATGTCGTCTGTCTGTATTGAGAGTATTTCCAGAAAGTGTATGAAAACACAGGTACTCTATCACCCAGTTCATATGTGTATGCAAGAGCGAGTAGTAGCTGCGTTACGGATCTTGTTGCGCAAAGTAAAATTTCCCTTACGAAAGTCAAGCTACGCACATGGTACCACCAGCCACCCTGTTTACCTATGTTAGTATGTATGGTATTGTGACATACATGCCAAAAACCGTGGAAAGAGCTATACTTTCAAAATCCCATCAAAGGTAAAGTTTCCGCTCCAACGAATTCTAACCCATCTCCCCCACTGTTGCCTCTTGCTAATCCCCAATCGCCGCTTCGCGATCGTAATAACAACAGAAGAATTTTCATGAATTTCGGTGATAATGGAAAACTCGATGAACCGTAAAGAAATTGTTTCATTACTGCTTACCGTCGATAATACGATCGCTGAGCGTGGTTGAGCCCGTTTGGGCCCCTTCTGAAATTATATATCTATCTAGCGAATGATTTTTGCGATTCCCTTTGCCGTTGCAAACACGTTTCTGTGGCGTAATAACCTAACATTCACCCCATGAAATTACTCTTTGTGACTGATTACGATCTGATTTCATGAAGCTGTTTTCACGCGGCCCTTATGCACGGTTTCTATCGAATCCCAACCCATATCTGTTATATTTATCTATACAGGGTGTTACTTAATGATAGACCGTGATTCACGCAGCTCGTTTGGACAGTTTCTATCGACTTCCAACCCATATCTGTTATATAGCTATCTATACAGGGTGTTACTTAATGATAGGCCGTAATTTCAAAGGCACATTCCTGAACCAAATTCAAGTACAAGAGTTCATTTAAACAGGTGAAAAGTCCGGTTTCCAAGATACAGTATGTCAAAGTTGCAAATAATCAATTTTGACAGATACAAAATAACAGCAAACTCTTGGAAGGCCAGAAATATATTTATAACCACAAAACAACATTCCCTGATAATGGTCAAAGTTGATTTGATTTTATTTCAATAACTCTGGTGAACAAAATTAAAATATTTTTTTATGACAAAACAAGGTGGTTATTATGCAAAATGTACAAAAAACCGGAAGTAGCATTCGATTTATTCTATCACCAGGGTTTTCTTGCAATAAGGCATTTTATTTGCTGCTTATACTCGTATAATATAAGGATTCGTGTGTAAGAGTACTAATAAATATTCGAATAAACATTAATCTCAGAATGTTGTTTTCGATGTTTTACGGTGATATGCTGCTCCCGAAGTATCTCTTAACAATGTCCAGCAATAATCAGTAAGCAAATTGACCCTCCATTTGCCATGATACCGTTTATCCGTAGCAGAAATGTCTTGGTAGAACCGATCACCACGTTCATCACTTACCGCACCTAAATCTTCCGGAAAAAAATCGAGATGAGAATCTAAAAAGTGAATTTTTAGAGACACGTTATATCCCATTCCTTTATAAACATTAATTGGTTCACTCACAATATCTTCATAATAAAACATAAATTTGAAGTAACTGATTTGAAAGCATTCCAAGCTCGTAATTCAGTTTCATTATGGCACCGTCAGCATACCTTTTTAAGGAAACGTGCTAGCACAATGCATATTTTAAATGAAAAATCAAGTTATAAAAAGCGTAAAAAGGTTACGAAGTTTAAAAAAAAACAGAAAATGTTGCTGGCGGTGACCTCCGTATGATAATTTGAAATAAGGGCAATTTTTAGATTTGTCATATAAAAACAACCCGAATATGCCAAATCTCTTGAAAGCGAACAATAAATGCTAAATTTATTTCAAAAAATTACAATAATTTTATCACCCTGTATCTTGGGTACCTTTGTATTTCAGAGTATGAAAATTTAACTTAATCTCCATATTTCTTGTAAGTAATCTGCTGTTAAATTAATTACCATTACTTATGTATCTAGTACATATAAAACGAAAAATATTTAGCTTTTACCTTTATGTTGCGTAGTATCTTCTCGCCTGTCACAAGCAGTAATCTCGTAACGTAGCTGCATTTGTCCCCATTTGTATGAATATATGCTAAAGATTATTAAAGACCGTCGTTGTAGATAGGACAGAAACAGTTTATATGCACAACACCTATCTTGCAAAATCATTTTTTTTATGGAACAAATTAGTTTTGGTGTCTCGTAGCCAAATAAGCACGTGGTTTCTTGTACAATCAATCTCCAACTATTGAAGAAGGTTGAACGGATAAATATGAACATTTTCACGTTGGCGTTTCATGGTTTGAGTGTCAATCGGGAAGTTCGATTTTCTCAGGGAGCTCGCTTTTCCTGGGTTTTCTCTATGAACCTGGACGAAATAAGTTATATACCACTATTTCTTGCTAAGATAACAATTATCCAGAACAGTTTTCAAGCTTAAGGTTAGTGGTAATCAAAATTTCAGTCTACTAAAATGCTATATTACTCTTAAAAATGAGGTTGGGTAGCCGAGCATTTAGCGCGTCGAGCTGCTAATCAGACGACACGAAGGCTCGCTGCTTCAAATCTCTGCCCCGGAAGTTAATTTGGAGCCATCAAGATTGTGGTATGTACGTTACGCACAAAACTGTTGCAAGATCAACATAAGTACATGGCATCGCTGGACATGGTTGATTCAATAATCAGTTATGGCTTGGTGCTACAAGGTCAATCACACTTTTAATTATCTCCTCAAAAATTCAAACTGTGCTACCCGAGTTTTTTGCAACGGCAGATTCAATTAATCTTTCAGGTACCGAAATCGTGGAGCTGATGTACGAAATTTTCTCAAGATCGGTATCTGAGATCAGATGTATAAAAATGTATCCGTAAGGCTAGTTGATATGCAGTCAGCGTCCTTGAATCATACTTCCACATCCCGGATCATTCCAGCACCCTCTGACGGATTCCGACGACGGCTTAATTTCGCATGAAGACGTACGCGGTGTGCGTCTGCCCTTAAACTTCATTTGATCGACTGCTCAATTCACCCTACGCCCTCAATATAGGCTGTTACGTATATATTTCTTATACGTCAACCGCATCCTTTGAATCTTCCGACCCCAATTCGTTGGCAATCGTCCTTCCATACAGACAGCATCAAGGGGCCGACGTGATGCTTTTTGCTGGGCTAAAAAAAGGGTCGGCAAGCCCTTTTACCAGCTGACAGCGTTTATTTAGGGAAACCGCAAGTCAGCTAATGCGTCGTGCCAATAAAACTGATAATATGCGCTATCCGTCAATCGGATGCGGGCGCGGTTAAAGCTGCTCTAATCAAAGTGGAAAAATTCGCTACGATAGGGATAAAAAATTGGAGTAATCTGATGAAAAAATGGGTTTGGTCATAGATTAGGTCACGTATTATAACACGGATAAGGATCCGATACTGCAGTATTCTTTTAAATTGCTGTTGTAGCCAGTCATGTACAGGGCCGGCATCATTTCGTCCCTTTCTTGAATATCTTTCAGCATGGCCAACATTTACCGACTAGTTAAAAAATAACCGGCATATCAAAACGTCTCGACGATTGCTGATGACGTCGCATTTACTACGCAAGCCCAAATAAAACCGAACCTGGAGTAATGGTTCTACCCTTCCTGAAATCCATAGTTGCAGCCGATATCAAAACCTCGTGACCTTTTTTTCACTTTCTTTTACCACATAGACAACATGTATTAATTTTCTTCTGCTAACAACGTAAAAAAATGTAGCGTGTACTAAGCTCAATTACCTATACGTTCCTAGTTAGGCAAAATGATTGAGGCCATCCCTTCAGCTTAAACTTAACTTAGGGATTGCCTTAACCTACGGCTTACCCTAAGCTACACAAACACAAAGCCTTAGGTTACATCTAGCTCTAATCTAAGGCATACGACTGACACCACCTATCTTGGACTAGCCTGCATTTCCAGTCACCAGCCAACTCTAGCCGTACTGCATAGGACCCACACCTGGCAGTGTGGAAGTCATGAGGAGACTTCTCTACTTCCTATGTGACAACAAAAAAACGACACCAATCTCTCCAAGCCTTTACCTATAATGATAAGTTGCTGAAGCTTTGTAAGACTTGTCTGTAAGAAATTGCTTATCAATTAATGTAACAGTTTTTTTGACCAACAACATTTGTGCAGAAATAGGTAATAAATCTGACGACCTCCACCTAACAATGATTTTTCAAGCTGACCTTCATCGTCATCCCATACGATGGAGATGACAGAAGGCCTCTGGCTTATAATTGCTCGAGGTTCTGCGCAATGCACAGGTAGATATCGCACCAGCATAACAGTCGGTCCATCTAAATCATCATATAAATATATAAATATGTCTTATACAGGGTGTTCCTTAATGATATGCGAATATCTAAAGGTGTGAATCTACATGAAAAATTATTGTTAGTTAGCTTTATAAACTATAGTCCAAAAATGTTTCCTTACAAAAACTCGGGGTGTTGAAGTTTTAGGAAAAAAATGAAAATTGATTAATATTTTCAGAACCGCTTCAGGTACTTCATTGATATTTAGTACGCAGTGAAAGTTGATAAAGTTGTATATTTTTCGATGCAAAAATAATTTATAGCTTTAACAGTGGCGTGCGTACGGGTATTGACTTCGATATTTTTTAAGAACAAAATGGTACGCCAATGGTTGTTTGCCAAATAACAATCGTTTTTCAATTCCCCGCTCAATTTAAAACAATCTCTCTTGAATTGTTTTCCTTCGATGCGCCATTTTCGAGTAAAAAAATAAAAACTGTTCTATTGTCTGGCTTGCAAAATTATTATTAATTTAATTCGAAATTAAACACATTAGGAGTAATGAACAACAACAACTGACAACATAAACATAGCATTAAAACCAACGAAATGATTACAAAAATTGTTGAAAATGGCCCCCTGCACTTAGTATGCATGCTTCCGCCCCCCCCCCTTCTCATGGAATTTAAAATATTCCTGGAGTGTTTTTTAATCTATCACAAGCTGCAACTATTCTTTCTCTTAATAGCCCCACAAAAAGGAATCTAAACCGTTGAGGTCTGGATATTTGGATAAACGGTTTGTGAATAATTACGAACGGCTACATTGAAATGCGCTGGTGCACCATCATGCATGTACCACATATTGTTTCTTATTACCAACGGAACATCATCAAGCAGCAAAGGCAACTGTTGTTGAAGAAAATTGAGGTAAGCCTGTCCGTCAAGTCGTCCGGGCAAGAAGAATGGGCCAATAAAGTGGTTTCCAATAATTCCTGCCCATACGTTAACCGAAAATTGGTGTCCACTAAAATTTTCCAAACAATTTGATGGCAAATATTTAAGTGAGACTTCAGATGTTTCGTTTCGGACAGAACCAGTTTCAACAAGACAACGATGAATATTAGAAAAGGTTCGACTATCTGGCAAAGCACGACCGGGATATCTCTGGTGATAAATCCGTCTGGCTTGCTCACCATTAACGTCGGCAAGGCCATAAACGTATAATGCATATCCGCCATTTCTGCATTTGCATAATTCACCATTATTAACAAGATTATAAAAACTAAATAATGAAAAAGGATGTCACAGCGAATAGATTTGAATAACAGAGACTTGTCAGATGTCAAAACCCAGTGACATATTCCAGAGCAACTACTCGTAGATATTTATTGCTAAATTTGCATTCTTCCATTATTACATTAATTTTCTCGGGCAACGGTTTTCATTTTTTTACTCAAAAAAGGCGCATCGAAGGGAATCAATTCAAGAGAGATCATTTGTTTTGAATTGAACGGGGAATTAAGAAATAATTTTTATTTGGCAAAAAACCATTGGCGTACCATTTTTTTCTTAAAAAATATCGAAGTTAATACCCATACGCACGCCACTGTTAAAGCTAAAAATTATTTTTGCATTGAAAAATATGCAACTTTATTAACTGTCACTACGTACTAAATATCAGTGAAATATCTGAAGCGGTTCTATTATATATTATACAGGGTGGCCAAACACGTGACGTCATAAAAAAAAAATCAGATTCCCCACATCGAGAGGAACCCAAATCACCCCCATATATATGGTCCGATTTTGTTTAGTTTAGGAGTTATGATTTTTTTTCGGATTTTTCGAGAATTTTTGAGTTCTGTGTTTATTTTTACCATAACTTCGTTAATAATTGTGATAAATGCCTGCTTTTTTCACGATTATGTAGCTAAGACCTAAGGCTTAACTATCATATAATCATTCAAGTCATGTAACTAATACTACTTTTTATTTTTTTTCAAAATCTTCGAACATAACAAAAAAGTAAAAAAGTGCAACAACTTTGAACGTTTATAAAAAATTGAAAAAACATGTTCTTACTATTCGTAAGTATCTTAAAAACTTCCTTACGGTATCAGCTATTTACCGTAAAAATTTCATCAACCTAGCTTTACTACATGCTACCGTAATTGTGGCTCAAATAGAACCGAACCCAAAATTGGATAACCCTCTGCTCAATAGAAATTGTTAGTTTCGGAAAAAAAATTTGCAAAAACCACAAAAACACGTTTGATTTTTACTGAACAGCAGATTGTTGTTCATTTATGTTATTTACAAGAGGTTTTCAAAATGTCTGCCTCTAACAGAAATGCACAGTGTACACCTACGTATGAAATTTTGTTTTAAATCTCTAAATGCTTGTGTGTTGTTTTTCAACACATGTGTCGCTTCTTGAATTTTGTTCCTCAATGAATTTTCATTTGCACATTCTTGGGCGAATGTTATGTCTTTAAAATATCCCCAAACAAAAAACTCAATGGGGTTGAGGTCAGGGGAGCGTGGAGGCCATCGTATCGGTCCGTTTCGTCCGATCCATCTGTCTGGGAACCTTTCGTTTAAGTAGTTTCGCACGATCGTTGCGTTGTGGCATGGTGCACCATCATTCTGGAACACCTTGTTCCGTCTGGCTTCCAGGCTTGAATCTTCCAGCAATAATGGTAGGATATTTTCAAGGAAGCTTTTGTAGGCTACCGAATCCAACCTTGACGGCAGTTCAAATGGACCGATAAATTCCTTATTGAATATTCCTGACCACATGTTCACACTAAAACGGTGTTGAAATGTCGACGGCCTTGAGTGGTGGGGGTTTTCAACAGCCCAAGTATGTAAATTATGGATATTGAATATCCCTGTTCTTTCAAAACGTGACTCGTCAGTCCATAAAATTTTATCAAAAAAATCGGGATCCTCTCGTTGTCTTCGCAGCATTGTCTCGCAGAAATCCACTCTTAACTGGTAATCTGAAGGCATCAACGCTTGAACTCTTTGAACATGATAGGCATGATAACCTTCTTCATGAAGAATATTTTGTATCGATGTTCGTGGTATTCTAAGGTTTTGTGCCATAGATCTCGTACTCGTTGAGGGATTCCGGCTAATTTCTTCAAGTACTACTTCTCTGCGATCCGGATCAGCTGTAGGATATCCTTCATTGCTTCCTCGTCCTGGAATGCGGCCTGCCATGAAAGTGTTATGTGTGTTAATAAAAACACGGTGGTCTGGGTAATGCTCAGCTGTACCGGGAACAACTTATACGCCGAGGCGGACCACAACCTGAGCATTACCCAGACCACCGTGTTTTTATTAATACACATAACACTTTCATGGCAGGCCGCATTCCAGGACGAGGAAGCAATGAAGGATATCCTACAGCTGATCCGGATCGCAGAGAAGTAGTACTTGAAGAAATTAGCCGGAATCCCTCAACGAGTACGAGATCTATGGCACAAAACCTTAGAATACCACGAACATCGATACAAAATATTCTTCATGAAGAAGGTTATCATGCCTATCATGTTCAAAGAGTTCAAGCGTTGATGCCTTCAGATTACCAGTTAAGAGTGGATTTCTGCAAGACAATGCTGCGAAGACAACGAGAGGATCCCGATTTTTTTGATAAAATTTTATGGACTGACGAGTCACGTTTTGAAAGAACAGGGATATTCAATATCCATAATTTACATACTTGGGCTGTTGAAAACCCCCACCACTCAAGGCCGTCGACATTTCAACACCGTTTTAGTGTGAACATGTGGTCAGGAATATTCAATATGGAATTTATCGGTCCATTTGAACTGCCGTCAAGGTTGGATTCGGTAGCCTACAAAAGCTTCCTTGAAAATAGCCTACCATTATTGCTGGAAGATTCAAGCCTGGAAGCCAGACGGAACATGGTGTTCCAGAATGATGGTGCACCATGCCACAACGCAACGATCGTGCGAAACTACTTAAACGAAAGGTTCCCAGACAGATGGATCGGACGAAACGGACCGATACGATGGCCTCCACGCTCCCCTGACCTCAACCCCATTGATTTTTTGTTTGGGGATATTTTAAAGACATAACATTCGCCCAAGAATGTGCAAAAGAAAATTCATTGAGGAACAAAATTCAAGAAGCGACACATGTGTTGAAAAACAACACACAAGCATTTAGAGATTTAAAACAAAATTTCATACGTAGGTGTACACTGTGCATTTCTGTTAGAGGCAGACATTTTGAAAACCTCTTGTAAATAACATAAATGAATAATAATCTGCTGTTCAGTAAAAATCAAACGTGTTTTTGTGGTTTTTGCAATTTTTTTTCCGAAACTAACAATTTCTATTGAGCAGAGGGTTATCCAATTTTGGGTTCGGTTCTATTTGAGCCACAATTACGGTAGCATGTAGTAAAGCTAGGTTGATGAAATTTTTACGGTAAATAGCTGATACCGTAAGGAAGTTTTTAAGATACTTACGAATAGTAAGAACATGTTTTTTCAATTTTTTAGAAACGTTCAAAGTTGTTGCACTTTTTTACTTTTTTGTTATGTTCGAAGATTTTGAAAAAAATTAAAAAGTAGTATTAATTACATGACTTGAATGATTATATGATAGTTAAGCCTTAGGTCTTAGCTACATAATCGTGAAAAAAGCACGCATTTATCACAATTATTAACGAAGTTATGGTAAAAATAAACACAGAACTCAAAAATTCTCGAAAAATCCGAAAAAAAATCATAACTCCTAAACTAAACAAAATCGGACCATATATATGGGGGTGATTTGGGTTCCTCTCGATGTGGGGAATCTAATTTTTTTTTATGACGTCACGTGTTTGGCCACCCTGTATATATATATATTAATTAATTTACATTTTTGTCCTAAAACTTCAACACCTCGAGTTTTTCTAAGGAAACGTTTTTGGACCATAGTTTATAAAGCAAACTAACATTAATTTTTCATGTTGATTCAGACCCTTAAATATTCGCATATCATTAAGGAACACCCTGTATATAAATATGTATTATATATAAATATGTACTATATATAGATATGTATTATATATAAATATTTATTATATATAAATATATTATAACATCACCATCTTAAAAGATGGGAGTTGGCAGGCAGTCAAATTTTGTACATTGAGTCGCAACAACTAATCATCCAATCCAGTCCATCTGAATAACCGATATTATATGGGACATTCAGAGAGACCATTCCAAAAGAAGAAGAATGATGTAACATTCTATTACGTTTTGAGGATTAGTTTTTGAGTTATATTAGATTACACAGATTACAGTCTAGGGTTCTAGAATACTCATAAGAAGCTTCAAAATAAGGTATCACATGACCCTCCGTTCCATTTAAATAAATGTTACAAGGTGGCGCCCAACCATGTATATTTTGTGATGAGTAATAAAATATATGGATAGAAACGCACTTTACGTTAAAACAGGAAACTAAGTCTTTTGCTATGTTCCTGGTGAGACACGTGTTTATTTTTTATCAACTTTCCTTCTATATTTTTAATCAAAGTGCACCTCGAAAATAACAATACAAATAAGTATCTTCCCGCTGCAAAAGTCTACTTTCTCCATAAATGCACGTTGACGCTATTTTCAAGCTCGTAGCGGATACACAACGTTTTCTATTCCATTTTCTAGCATTTATCGGTTCAGGAAGTTTAAAAATATCCATAAAGCACTTCACAAGTTTAAGATATAACTACTCGTATATAAATTTCTTCAAAATTTCACAAAACAGATAGTTGCCAGTTTTTAATGTGCAAAATGACATTTCTAGATTGGTCTGTGACTCAAAAATTTTGAAAAAAAGGAAGAATCTTGAGAATAGAACTAAAATCCCTCGAAAACGCCGTCTAATTAATAGTATTTTTCACGTTATATCGGGTTTTCCAATAGGGACTTGACAACTTTGAACTTTCGCTTCAACGAACAAAAACGCTTACAAATAACTAAAATTTACTACCGAAATTCCGAGTCGGTGACTGCAACTTCAAGAGCGTTAACGCCAATTTTTGGTCGTAATTGTCATCCCATTAGACAAGCAATTCATAGTCTAGTAAAAAAATTTGAGTCCAGATATTCACTGATGGATTTTTCCGTGCCAGTGAGATAACGGGTTGGTCGAAGCGCCGAGAATATTGCTGCCATTTAAGCTTCCGTCGCAAATGAACAGAACACGTAGATTCCACGGCGGCCTCAAGAATTAGGCATCGCTCAGACCACACTATGGCGAATATTGCGAAGAGACCTTGGCCTGCACCCTTATACGATCAAGTTAACTCAAGAACTAAAGCCGTTCGATCGTACGAACCGACGTACTTTCTCGAATTGGGCTCTAGAAGTGTTGCAATGAAATGACCAATTTCATCGCAAAATCATCTTCAGTGATTAGGCGCATTTGTGGCTAAACACCTGCGTCAACAAACAGAATATGTGCTATTGGTCAGGTGTAAACCTCATGTGCTTCAAGAAACACCACTTCATCCACAAAAAACAACTGTATGGCGTACTTTCTAATTTTGTGTGGTGATTCACGAAAACGGAAGCGTAAATGTTGGGTCCGTCCAAGTTTGAAGAAAAGGGAAGAATATGGTGGACAGCAATTATTATCGGATTTAAAGAAAGATGACGTTTTATTAGAACTTCGAACGGATGGGTGCTTCAAAAATTTTGTGCGCATGAGTAGTTCTGATATGGAAAAGAGAACCTCAGAGTAATACGTTTACTCCATACAAAAAAGTTGCACGAAATGCATCAACTGAAGCAAAAGATATTAGGCAAGAGTTTACTGATTTTGTCGTTACACCTTTGGGGATGGTGCCGTGGCAGAATAATTTTTGACTTATAATTCATGTATAAATTGGAATTGCCTATTTATTAGTCAGAATAATCAATAATAGAAAACTTAATATGTGAAAACATGGTGTGTTTACTTACCACGTTCTCGGCTTTACCTTCCTTGCATGGGCGGACTTTGTTTTTGTCTCGAAGAAATAGTAATGCATTGTAGGCAAACCACTTGGAATGAAAGTGAGCACCTGCTCCAGATTTTTTCATTCTGCGATATTTTTTTCGCTCTCTATAAAACTGAACCACCATTTTTCTTTTTGCCTCTTCCTGAGATAAACACCCTACAGCTGAACAAACTGCATTCCATGCATAATTTTTTGATTCTCTGCATTTATATTTAACATTTTTAGGATTCCAAATACATGGATTTTGTCTATAATTGTCAATTAAATTTAAACAATTCTCCGAAGTCCACTTAAACGCCATCACGAAAACCTAAACATTCACGCAAAGGCATTATTTATAATAAAATACAAAACAGAACACTGAGACGCGGCGGTGTCTAGTCACTCAACTTGCAACAGGTCTCAACTCGCAACAATCCGTCCACATCGAAGCAATGTTGACAAATGTTTCACTTTGTTTCATATTATTCTTTGATCTTTACCGCTAAAAACGGATTTATGCAACATAGTACAATTTATATTGAATCGCAGCACCAACTTTATGCGACGCAACACAACATATTCCAACAAATATAAACATTTTATGTTATAACAAGTTTTTACTGTATTATGTTGGAAAATGTTGCTCAAGTATGGATGCGCCTTAACGTTACAGTCAACAGAGATCGTTACTGAGACATGTTGCGACGTTTTTCTTTGGTCAACTGGATGGGCTAGAAGTTAATGATACGTGATCTTAACAGGACGGTGCCATAAGCCACACAGCGGGACAAACAATCGAAATATTGAAAACAAAATTTGGTGAAGATGTTATATCGAGAGATGCTACTGTCGAATGGCCGCCTAGATCGTATGCTATAACATCTGTAGACTTTTTTTGGGGATACATTAAATCGTTGGTCTATGCCAACAACCCGACGTCGTAAGAGTAGCTCACAGCCAATATTAAGAGATAGCTGCCGTTTTTGTCGAAATGTGTGGCCGAGTCATAGAAAATTGGATTCAACGGATCGATCGCTGCGAACGTGCCCGTGGTGGACATACGTACGAGGTCGAATTCTATACATAAATCGTTTGAGTATACTTCAATCCAGTAATGAAATTTTCGAGATATCTTAAATGGTTTGCGTTTTATTTAAAAGGACAGTTGTCAAGTCGTTAACAAAATATCATAATCATGAAAGTCGGAAACTAATGGGGCCTCCGAACTTAAGTTCTATATACGTCACTGCTATATAAGAATTTATTCTATCTCTATCTGAGCTCTCCGAGCTCGCCAGGCCTCTGCTACCCATTCTAGGTCGGTTCTGCTCTATATATCCAGAAGTACTTACCTCAGCTTCGATACCAGAGTGTTGACAATATGGAACTATCTATCCGGAGGAAAGTTTTCCCATCATACTAAAGCCGACTTTAATCATATATGGACCTGCTTAAATCATTGAGCAGGTCCAGGATAATACGATCCCGATCTCCGGACCTAAACCCACTAAGTTCTTTCACATGGGCTCTTTCTTAATTTAGTTCACACAGCTTCAGTGGAAAGGCAGGAAATTGCAGAAGGGCTTGCGATCTACAAAAGAGGACCATTACACTCTACCCGAAAATGATAAATGATAATAATGTAAATGTGATTTTCAAATGAAACCGGTTTTTTCGGAAACGTTGTATGCATTATATCTTAAATTCATCGTGAACGGATAGAGTCAGCTGTAGCAGTATCTATAAATTTAAAATTTCTCCGGTAATAGAATGACTGATTAAACATAGGCTGAAAATTTGCGACAATGTTATCAACGATTTATACATATATTAGCTTTTTTTGGAGTGATAACTTGAGTATGAAGAAGCCATGTTAAGGTTGTTGGAGTATTTTATCGAAATGTTTGTTGAGAAGCGTTTACTTAAATGGTTACTCATGAAATACTTTCTTTACTTATGTTATTTCATTTTTCAGCTCGTGACGGAGACATATCATTCTCCCCGATCCTGGGTATCCTGATAGGCGCCACGCTTACCATCATCATCGTCATATTCCTTGTCATTGTCAGGATACGAAGGGCTCAGAGCCAATCAGCCGCTTCCAGTTTGGAACAAAAGGTGTCGGCGGACAGCCAGCAGCACCACCAGAACACAGTTTCGTCCACGAAGCCTCTGCTAAGGAGTGCTTCTCCGAGGGAGATTGACAACGAGAGGGATCCGGATGTTATTCCAGCTAAATATGGTAAGGACACCAGTTTCCGCACCAAAACGTCGCAACAAATAACAGCTGGGAAAACAAAAAGGAGGACAAGGAAACGTAATCCAAGCTATAGTGTAATAATGGAAAGTTGGAGCTCTAAAATACTCACTGGCTTTCGTTGAGAAGAGATACATTGCTTCCTATCCCAGTGTATCATACACAGTTATTTCGCTTATATCTCATGGGCTAACCCGATTCTAAATTTTTTATCCTTTATACTACCGATTTGCAAAACTTGTCGGTAGGTGAAAGATCTGCAATGACCTTTAGATATAGAGAAAGGGAGCATTCAAATAAAATAATATCACTAAAAGGAGAAAGCACTCGTTGAAATAAATATTTTTCGTATCGGAGACATCGCGTGATTTCTAATATGTCACTGTTTGCTAAGATTAGAGTTAAACCAATTTTAGAACGAGACGAAATACACACATACTAGTCAGCCAAAATTATGGAAATATACAGGGTTATCCAAATTAAGTGTCCACCATTAGTAACTTTGTTATTAGTGAAAATACAAAGTTGTTTGAATTAGCAAACTAGTAGCATTTTTAACGCTGGTAAAAATGAGAAATAAAAAAAAACAATTGAGAGTCGTTATTTTGATTTTTTTCAGTAAAATAACATTTTTTTAAATGGAAACCCCTGTATATTATATTTTTTTCTGTTAAAGCATCAAATTTTAAACAAAAAAGCTTACAATAACTTTTCTCCTAGGTTACAAATTGTTGAAGTTATGGCCTCCAATCTGAAACAATTAAATTGTATCGACAAACTTTATTTTCAACATCAACTTATAATCTTACAAAATACAATAACAATTTTTTTTAAAGAAGATGCTCGAAAACACCACCTTGTTCTTCAATACATTTTTGGGCACGTTTTTCAACTGCTCGAACTGTCTTAAGTATGGTGCTACCATGTATCTGGGTTATCTTTTCCCTAACTGCAGTCTTTAACGCGTCAAGGTAATCGTACCTTCGCTTGTAAATTTGGTTCTTTAAGTAACCCCACAAGAAGTAATCAAGTGGGTTTAGATCTGGTGATCTGGGAGGCCACTGTATTGGGCCATTTGTTCCTATCCACTGATCATTAAAAAATAGTAGTTAGAAAATGATAAGTACCTCTGGAGTTGTGGGCAGGTGCGCCATCTTGCTGAAAATGCAGATGATGTCTACTTATAAGATCCAATTCGTCTAAGAAATTAGTCAGAATTTCTGACATAAATTCCACATATCTTTCACCAGTTAGGGTTCCCTCATAAAAGAACGGGCCAACAATTTTTGAACCAATTATACCGCACCAAACGTTGAAACTGAAACGGACTTGTGGGCCTCTTGGATGTACTAACAAAAGATTTTCTCTTGACCAATAATGGTGGTTTTTTCTATTAAACATTCCAGAATTTGAAAAATTTGATTCATCTGTCCATAAAAGGTAACGAAAGTTATTTACATTTTGGCGACAGAAGCTAAGATACCAATGGCAAAAAACAAGTCTTCTCTCTGGATCCCCTGCCAAAAGCGTTTGAACTGGTCGGTACTTATACGGAATAAATTTGTATTTTTTTAAAATCCTTTGAACAGTACCATAACTGAAATTAGAGTCCTTGAGAATATCTGCTATTGAATTCTCACGATAAGCTTCAAAATATCCAATAACTGCAATTTCCGTGGCCTCGCTTATTATGAATTCTTTTTTTGCCCTTGTTTTAGCAAAAACATTTTCGTTGCCCCTAAATTTTCGATAAAGTCTCAGAAAATATCGTTCATACGGTTGAATGCGAGCGGGATATAATTCACTGTAGTATTCTCTTGCTCTCAAGGAGGATTTTCTGCACACTAAATAGCATTCTAACATATCACACTTTTCTTCATGGGAGAACATTTTTCTTTAAATTAATGACACAATAAAGCTTATAAACAAGTATTTACACTAATGTTTGACATTATTTGATTTTATCATTGTTTTCCAAAGCCTTCTAGTTGCGAGTATGTCCAGTTTAACCATTTGTCGCTTATCTTAATGCTGTCAAATCGCGAACGCCATGTTGTTTTCATAGCCGTCTTAATATTATAATACTGCAAATAATTAAAAATATTTATCGTTATTTTGACTTTATTTTTGACTTTAGCGGAAAAGTCATTATGAACTTTTTTGTTTAAAATTTGATGCTTTAACAGAAAAAAATATAATATACAGGGGTTTCCATTTAAAAAAATGTTATTTTACTGAAAAAAATCAAAATAACGACTCTCAATTGTTTTTTTTTATTTCTCATTTTTACCAGCGTTAAAAATGCTACTAGTTTGCTAATTTAAACAACTTTGTATTTTTACTAATAACAAAGTTACCAATGGTGGACACTTAATTTGGATAACCCTGTAGATGCCTGAAATGTAGAGTTGGACTACTCGACGCATACGCACTGGTAGATATCAAAAGAATCTGTTTACGCTGATTCCTGTACCCTCCGTTTGTAATTGTTATCCTGTTCCGTAATTCAAACACAAAAAAAAAACTAAGAAACATATGAAATGGTCTATGACTAGTCCTGTTAAATGTATAATTCAAGAACATAAGAGCTATATCAGCTACTCAGCGAACATGTGGTGAGGGATACTGAGAATATGATAAAATGGGAGGAAGTCTCAATATTGTACAAAGATGATACCACTTATAAAAGGAACGTAAAGGAATCAGCCTATGTAAGATTAAAGAACAGTTGAGTTCCTTTCTAGATTATGACCCAACTTGGTCGAGTATCTTGGAAGAAAAAATCCAACTGACGTTCTCGAAACCGCCTGGTAGACTATAAGTGTTTCACATCCAGGTTTTTCCTTGTGGCTTGTTATTGGAACTCAGCTGCGCAGATCTTATGATTTGTTACTGAAAATGCACAGATGTTTTGCTTCGCCATCTCAAGGCTAAGGTGTTGTGATTTCTATTATTTCCTCACAAAGCAAACAGCATTTCTCCCCTGAGGCGTCGAAGTACTACTTTTCGCGTGTCGAAGTCATGAACAATGCACACGCAGCATTAGTTGCCGAGGATTGTATAACAGTCTACCTAGTCTAATCACATTAGCAAATTTACCCGAAATAATTGTAAAGTCCGGTTTTATTGATGCAAGTTCAAGGGGGTATTTAAAACGTAGACGCATGAAATTTTTGTGGAAAACTTTTTATTCCACAACGAAGAATGAGAAAACCTTTTTTTTTGTGACTCAATCGAAAATGTTGGAGGAACAAAAAACTATTCAAATAATATTTTTAAGTATCTATCAGACATACAGTATGAGACCACACGTAAAAAAGTAATAATCTAATAGTACAGAAGTTTTGGCCGAAATCCGAGTCGAAATGCAGGCCTTGGCACTTGTTGCTAATGCGACGATAATTTCAGGCAGCCACTTGAAATTCTTCAAATCCGGAGGCTTCTTGCTTCTAAAAAAGCACAACAAAATTGAAGTCGACTGGTCAAGTAGTTTTTGAGATTTCTAATTGTTTATCTCAAAACACCTGTCTCCCGGCCATCACTACTAGTTTATTGAGCAATATTCAAAGGGCATATTATAGCAAAATACACGAATTTAACTTGTCAACATGAATCACAAGCCAGTCAGGAAGATAATTGTTATTTTTATGCGAAAAACGAACGATTACGTTTTTTTCTTCTGAACAAATTGAAACATTTCGTATTTGTAAGTAATTGAACAGATTCGCTAAGATATTCGAAAAACATAGGTTATTAAACACATTTTAAAACAAACCAGATGTGTCTATCACCTTTTGTTGCGAAGAAAACATGTTTTTTCAAGATTTCTTCATACTTCTGTTTGTACATATTTAGAGCTGAAATTTCTACACGGCCACAGATGAGTGCTAAAGTTTATAAAAAAATATTTCATTCTAAAATGCGCTGAACTGTTTATAAAGCACGCAAACTGAATACACAATTACGTTTCAAACTGTCTTAGACTATTTAGTGCAGTTCGCGTGTTAAGTTTCAGTATGAAATCTTTTTTTATAAGCTTTAATGCTCATCCGTGACCGTGTAAAATCAGGACTAATATTTATACACAAGAGTATGAAGAATCAAAAAAAAATTTCTTCGCTTTGTTTTAAAATGTGTACAGGTATAATAACATATGTTTTTCGAATAACGCAGCGATTCTGTTCAATTACTAACAAATACGAAATGTTTGAATGTGTTCGGAAGAAAAAAACGTAACCCTTCGTTTTTAGCATCAAAATAAGAATTATCTTTCGGAATGGCTTGCGATTCATGTCGGCAAGATAAACTCGTATATTTTGCTATAAAATACCCTTTGAACGAACCCTGTATGTTGTTCAATAAACCAGTAGTGATGGCCGGAAGACAGGTGTTTTGGGATAAACAGTTAAAAATTCTCAAAGACTACTTGACCAATCATAAAAACCCTTCAGATTTAAAGAATTTCAAGTAGCTGCGTGTAATTATTGTCGCATTAGCAACAAGTGCCAAAACCAGCATTTTGCCTCGTTTTTCGGCAATAGCTTTTTTACTATGAGTTGGAACTTTTTACGTGTTGTCTCATTCTGTAGGTCTCATAAATACCTAAAAATCTTATTTGAAGAGTTTTTTCGTTCCTGGCAACACTTTCGATTGAATCCCAAAAACCACGTTTTCTCATTCTTTGTTGCCGAATAAAAAATTTTCTCACAAAAATTGGTGAACCCATTTTATGCGTCCATGTTTTAAATACCCCCTTGAACAACTTGCTTCAGTAAACTTATTTCGCAAGCCAGGGGTATAGCAGCAACCTTGTGTTAAAACTTCATCTAAATCCGAGTGGTACTCCCAAGTTATAGACGGGCCAAGGATTAGCGGGCACAGACTGACAGACAGTCCGACGGACAGACCAACGGAAATGAGAGACATGTACTTTTCATATGATATTGCTCAGTGACTTGGGAAAAAAGTAATAATGGAGTTCTACCTCACAGGAACCTTCGTTTCAGGCTCACCTTCAGGCGATCCAAGCACTGAAAGGCCATCCATCTCCCTCAATGGTCCCCAGGTTCCTCCACCCATGGGTCTTCCACCGTACCCCCAAGTCAGTTGCGTACCCCCAGCCCAGTGGGTCAGTCCAGTGTCTGCTGCCCAAACCCTTCCACATCCAGATCAGGTAAAAACATGTTTTTTAGAATATGTTTACACACATGAAGAATTATTAATATGTGAATTTGAATGAAAAAAAATAGTTTGGTCCTTATTTTTCTTGAGTTGTTCTATCATCTCATCTTTACGAGGTTCTTATCAGTTTTTGCCGTATGAAGTATATTTGAAGCTATAGCCAACTATCAAAATAGAGGGGAGTAGCATAAATTGTCATACGCCTTTGCTAAGGCGTGTGTACGCGCACGTTTATCTCACCATGCTCAACGTCACACTCCGTTAAGAGTGACGTTACGATGCGTTACGCTAGGTGCTACCCTCTATAATTTTGATTCTTAACTATAATAAGACTATGTCAAACGGTATACGCAAAACTTTTCAACAAGTACGCGTTGGTATGCAACAAATTTTCCATGAAGCTTCTTTTCCCGTAATATTAGGAACTTTTTTGTAAGCCTTTGTACAATTTTTTTTTTTCGAACATATTTTCACTAACTCTATTCACTTCTTTCCGTAGTACCATCAATACAACAACCCCGTAGCAATGGCAGTTAGCGGTACCTTCCCCAGAGAGTCCCGGCCGAAAGACCTGAGGCTAGGCAACGGCAGTTCTACCCTGCAAAGGGTCACGGACGTCGAACTCAACGGCTTGGCCATCAAGGAAAGACTAATGGCCAGCAGACTACCAGAAAGTTGTGTCTAAAGAGATATTTGGTTTTTAGTTTGAGCAAAGTCGGTGTTGTTTTATTTTGCCGTCCAAATTGCAGTTTCGATGACGTAATGGTGATGGAAAAACAGTAACAGTGGATAAGTTGAGCCATAGTACAGAACTCCACAACACTGCATTTTGACCAACGCTAGATCGTATTGTGCGTCAAAATTTCTACTAAAATAAACAACAAAAAAGTCCTACTGAATCCTCCATATAAATGCCGGGACATCCGTTCAACCAACGAATTCGAATAGATTACGAGTCAAGCCTATATGTTTGCATCTCTAAGAGTGTGTAATTTTAGTGTTAATTTTGAAAAATTTGATTACCATTGCCTACCAAAGTGACAAACCAATGCTTCCGCGTACATTCTTCTCTCTGGAAAGAGTGTTCAAGTATTCAGAAATACTACTTACGTTGCGATGTCAATCGCTCAGTTATTTTTAGTAAACAGGGATAAATCAAATAAGGTAAAGAAATGAAAGTAAACAATACGAAACATTAGCTCAATAAAACATCAACAATAGCCGAGTACCTGATACTGGGAATAGTGGGACACCTTGCACAAATTCTCCTCGGTTTTTGTAAATAGATATGATATGGAAATTCCTGCTATTATTATTGTCACTATATTTATCCAATAAAATATTTGGAAGTATTTTAATTAATTTGATGTTTATACTTTTTTTGTCGTATCTACTGGGCTTCGTCCATAGAATCTCGTGCCACTAAAATCAGGTAGTAAAATTACTATTTATAACTCGAAAGTATCTTTTGGATTCAAAATTAAAGTTTAGTTTAAGCTCGGTTGACCCTTTTCAGCACATACAGCAAATTTGGTTTTTCTCGGTTATTTTGCATTTTTCAGTGATGTTGCCAGGTGTACAAATATGTTACCAAACAGATTGTGATAAAAAGTGAAATAAAATATATCAAAGATACCTCAAAACTGTCCAGGTAAAAGTCCAATGTTGAGGCACATGCCCTATCGCAACGCCGATCAACAAATCTGCTCTTATTTAGCTTAAATTGCCTTTTGCAATGCTTAGAAATATGTACCGTTGTCAGCAACTGTCTGGAACACTAGCATTTTTTGGAACCCACGCACTTTTTTATGTTTTCGCAAAAATTGAATATAACTGCCAAACGGCCGTTGGAGCCCGATCGACTTGCATCATAACTACCGACTACGTAATTTTGGTAACAAGCCAGGCAATTTGTTGCCTGCAGACGACTGCTCTTCTTATTTTTTTAGTCTTCATTACTTTGTCTGCATTTTGTCTCACCAGACTTGATAAACTTACAGACTTTACAGAGAGGACAGAATCGCCTAAAAAGCGCTTGATTTCTTAGCCAAAAATGTTGTCCTATCCTGGCAACGATTATTGCTATGCCCAGAATCTAGCACTTCCCTAGCGTGAAAAATCGTTAGGATTTCAAATAAGGTGGATTCGATATTTCTGCAAGATTATAACGAGCTTTTATTCCGTTTTCGACTTCCAATCGATAGTGTTGTTTTGTCGATAGCACCTACTCAAAAAGTTTCAAAAAGTCCTTTGATGGCATGGGTATTTGCTTTGGAACAAAAGATGTCTTCCGCTAAAATATCGTTCTTGTAGATTCTTGGATCTGTTTAAAGATCTGGTATTTCTCAGATTATCTTCAGTTTACTTGGATCTTTCTGTATCCGCACCTGATAAGATTATACACGAACTGTCTGGAAATTCCTTGGATAGCCTCGGATCTGATTGTACTAGCTCAAATCTCAATGAATTCCGTTGGAACTAGGGACCTTTTTGGACAGTCTCGGATCTCCCATTACTTCAGAAGATCCCCTCTTGTATAATTGATGTGAGTTAAGGTTGTGTCGTTCACAGTCCGTCCCGGTCCGATTGAAAGGGCCCTGTGGTGGATCCGATCGGACGAAATCCGACCTCTCAGTCCAATCAGGTCCGATGTAACTAAAGCACAAAACCGTGCCACCGCATACCATTACTTATCAATTACCGGTATTATGAAACACGAGAGTTGGTATTTAAAACCCTTTCATAATCAGCAACAACACTCTAAATAAGAAATGAGGCACCAGCAACAATCGAGATTATAGAATGGTGGTTATAATCGCTATTCTACCATAGATTGGACAATAATGCATACCGATTCAAATTGGATCTGTTTGTCTCCTAATCCCCATAGTCTGTAGTGAGGATCAAAGTGCATACTTCATATATTGGATACGAATCAATTTTAACAGTTCTGTCATTAAATTCGTATTTTTAATGTTCTTTTTCAAAACTGCGAGTGTTTGCAGATAATTGTGGTGTAAGACGATTTCAAGACATCTTACTTCTCACATAACTTTTAAGGCCAGGCACAAGCCTCATAAAGGTAGATATTTTTACCGGTTGGTATTGTTGATACAATGCTCTGTCTACTTTGGTAGTCAAATTATTCGAAAACTATGCGATGCAAACTTGGCTTTGCTCCTTCCCATCTATAAGGATTCGTTGGTCTGGACCCAGCCTGTCAGTCGAGTCATCAAAATGAAATGAGCGAAATTGCTGGAACGGGTCCGACAATGCAACGAATCCATCGGAACTGAATCCTTTAATAGACCCAGAGAGCCCAAAACTAATGTTAATGCACGAGCAACGTATCGAATTAATCTACTTGACTCAATTATTATTATATTTGTGGCACTGGCCACCCAAGACTCTTAAACTCAACAGCCCTCTGCAAGTTGCCGTATAGAAATGTCTACAGCCCTTCTTGTCGTACATTTGCCTCTTCCTTTACGGCAGGACCTTTTCTCCCTTTCGTTCATCCAACAACATAAGATAAAGGACGTTGTTAAATATTAAAGAGCAAACTTCGTCATTTTCATTTCCAAGTAATCAGGTTTTTTAGGCCGTGTCTACAGACAGAGTCCTGGAAATAGTAGCAGTAGCAGGAAACAAAGAAAAAGGATTAAAGAAGTTTTTGACAAGAAAAAAGCTCCTGAAAACTTTCAGATGCTGGGAACTTAACAAATCCCACGACGACGACACGTTTTTTTGTCAAGAAAGGATAAAAGTTGTTCCTTCCGTTTGCAGAAGCTCGAAGTGAGGAAGAATTGTTGCAATTACCATTACTCCATCGAAACTGCTTGCTAGTGTACGAGGCAGATGAAAGATTTTGATGAAGTTTATAAGCATTAATAGATAACGAACAACAAGAATAACCTACACCTATAATAAATTTTTAGAGAACTAATTCTCAACTATTCTGTGGGGACGTTTTACATACCTAGGGTGAGAAGTAATTCATTATTGATCGAGCACTTGATATCCTGAGGCTCGCAGTTGCTTTGGCGGACCCGGTTATTTTCTACTAACATTAAAAACTGTTTTCCAATAGGTATTAACCGAATGGTAGCAGTATCCAGAAAGAACAGCTGGGTCATTCTAATTTTCAGCGAAGAGTTTGTTTCAGGTGAAAAAATCATAATTTATCAAATACATAGCATAGCAATACATAGCAGTAATTAGGCAATATAAAAAGTATCACTCTATTTCTTGAAATAGTATAAATATTATAATAACTTTTAGTCTAATCATATTAGTAAATTTTCCCGAAATAATTGTAAAGTCCGGTTTTATTGGGGCAAGTTATTCAAGGGGGTATTTAAATCATGAACGCATAAAATGGGTACACCAATTTTTGTGATAAAACTTTTTAGTTGATAACAAAGAATGAGAAAACGTGTTTTTTGGGATTCAATCGAAAGTATTGACAGGAACGATAAAACTTTTCACATAAGATTTTTATGTATTTATGAGACCTACAAAATGAGACCACACATAAAAAGAGCCGACTAATAGCAAAAATGTTATGGCCGAAAAACGAGGCAAAATGCAAGTTTTGGCACTTGTTGGTTTCTCGCAGATATTTGAAATTCTTCAAATTCGTAGGATTAGTACTTCTTAATAACCATAACAAAATTGGAGTAGATTAGTCAAGTCGTTTTTGAAAATGTCTAATTGTTTATCCCAAAGCATGACTATTTGTTAAAATCTAAACTAAGCTAAATATAACGGGAAATTACACCCTGTCTTGTGGGATTAGCCTCATTGAGTAATAACTTACTTTTTATGCTGAATATCTCATTTATAGGAATGCTTTTTAACAACTTTCCGGCTGACAATGAAAACGTTCTTATCCATTTTGAAAATGCTGCGCGATATTTCGGTAATACTTGCTGTAAAAGTTGCCATCGTTTTCTTTGGCAAAACTAGGTTTTGTTTTAGATCTAGTAACACTATCAAACAGTTTACCAAGATGGTTGAGGTGGAATTGGCTGAAATGAACGTGCTTGCTTTCCGTCCCAGTAAACATGACCAACCGCAGACAGCGCTGCGTCGTGCTCATTAGTTTTCAGCATTATGTATACATATATACATACTATACCGCACTGATGAGTTGCTATTGATGACGAATCAGTGCTATCTGCCGCATATATGCATATAAAGCCATTTCTGCCTTGCTCTATGAATATGTAGTAAAAAAAAGTTTTGGCACAAAATATTTATTGGATTTTTTTTATGAAGAAATTTAATCAAACACTAGTTATCATAAATTACAACTGAATACTTGACTAAACTATACTATCGAATTATGTGGAGTGGCCCATTCTGCTCTACCAGGCGCGACTTTAACTCCACGGTAAAGCCCAAAAATCCTCTTTTGGACGTGTCTGCGGCAAGTTTGAAATTACGCACCAGACAAGGATTTTATCTGCAAAGTTCGCTTTTTGTTTGTATCCAACATTGTCAGGACATTCATCTGCGTTGTCCGAATAAAATCCGTAGTTTCCTTCATTTCAGAATTAGACAAAGTGAATCACTTATCGTCATCTAAAATAATGATTTTTCCATTGGCAGAGTGTACCCACCTCAGTTGACGACAAGTATCTTGGTTTGCGAAGTAGTTGCGCTTGAGTCTCTTTCGATATTTAGGACCATTCCTCATCAGTTCCAACAATATCGCACTCAGAAAATCTGTATTGACGAGCCTGTCTCCTTGTTGACATTCCAACACGATTTTTTGCTCCTCACCAATTTCTCTGACCTCTGTGCAGTAAATCCACGTGGTCTTGCACTTTGTGGGAGATTCAGACATGGTATTCCCTGCTCGCACTCCGCTATTGTTCGATAAATGGTTCTGCGTGAAATGTTTTCATTCTGGAATATTCTTTGGGTACCTACTCAACTAACTTGTACAGGGTGTCCGTTGGCAGAATTCGGATTTCAAAATTAAATATAATTAAATAACTGTTTGGCAGGGGAGCGGGGAAGGGGCCACGCTTCGTTATTCGTGCGCGTTTTTATTCACGATGTCGCATTGGACGCGAAAACAACGCGCGTTTACAATCGAAGCATATTTAAAGGCGAATGAATCGTGTGTAGCTGCTCGTCGACAACGGTACACTATTCGACGAAAACGTGATGCTTGGAGCAGCGAAGAACCGATTCGTTCGTGGTACGTAGATTCCCAGCAATAGGATCAGCAGCAAACAACCCGCATCTTAACTCTTAAAGAAAATATCGTTCGCGAGGTTAATGCTCCCCACAATCACTTCTGCAGCGAGTGGTACGAAATACTGAGGCGAGATTTGAAGAGTTTGTCCGACGTAATGGTCAACATTTTGATGACATGATTTTTAAGAAACAAAATCCGCACTATTCTTCTTTATAATCATTATCGAAATAGATGTTTACCTTTGGTAGTTTTTTTTTAATTTAGGTTTTAAATCCGGATTCTGCCACCGGACACCCTGTAGATACTTTTCCTTATTTCTAATTTATACGAAATCTTAAAGCGAAAACTTCAAAATAAATAAATGTCAACTGACAGTAAAGTAAGTAAACAATTTTTTTTCCAAAGGCAACTTGATATTATTTTGTGTTTGTAAAAATTAAGGCCAATGAATTTTGTGCCAAAACTTTTAGGACATCCGTTATATGGACGTAAGAATCTCTCTATCGTATTTGTCTTGTATGGGATGTGATGATGAAAATCAGTTTGGCAAGCCAGGTGAAGGGATCGTCAGATGTCCCACCTACTTGCGCATATTGGTTATGGTGTTTTTGTGGAACCGGTTTCACTTGTTGCATATGCTTTTTGGACATACGTCGTGTAAATTAACTAAAAATATAGACCGAACGGAGTTGTAGTTACTTGGGCCATGGTTCAAAACAGTCATAACCATAGAAATCACTACTGTAGAGTCAATGTTACCATGCTCGTGATATTTATTTGTGGCAGTGACAAAACTATCGCAGCTTGAGCTCGGCGAAGCTAGTAAGTAAAGTGTTTGATATATTTTTCAAAGAACCGAAGTCATAATAACAATTTCCGACTGGAAATAAGAATGACCCAACTGGATAGCGAGTCATACCCAACATCCAACCAATTTTCATTAATAAAATTGTATATCTCGAAATATAAGATCCAATTATAAAAGTCATACGATGCATTTAGCAGAATACAATTGTCTCAAACGGCATTATTTGCCTAGATGTTCTTCGTCATCATTATTTACTTATGGAGAGGAAAACTACTTCTCAGAGGGGCACTGGGGTCAGTAATGGATATTTTCTCGGGTTAGTAGTGAAAAAACCATTTATTTATTGCATGATGTTCACCGAAGGGCTGATTTTTCAGACATACACACTTAATATTATGTCGACCTAGTTAGAAATTGGCCGGCTAAGTCTAAATCTTTCATTGCCCTGTATTTAAATGTGTATAAACTTGTCTATAGACTGATGTTGTTTACTACATAAATGTGTACATATCTTAAGAAATATCGTCGAACGCATAGCTAAATTACTACTGGGACAATCTTTTAGTGAACAATTAAGTGTTACTTAAGTGTGCGGTAACATCGCTTGGTCAGATTGGAGAAATCTACACATGGAAAACTGAAACAAGATACGGATCAACGAGGCATATTTAGTTTAAACCAGATCATAACATTATTTAACTTCCTACCTTGAAAAAACTTGTGTGGAACTTGTGTTGTCAAAAACGTTTAAATCTCAAATATCCTAAATCTCTATCCCCGTGTTTCCCATTATCTGTGTTGCAAAAACTTAAGAAAGTTATGAAGTTTCGTTATGTGTACGTTTCCCCAATGTTCATACAACGTTGTAGCTTACTATATATGAGAACATTGTATGTTTAGTGTTTTTCTGAATGCGCTTACTACTTATTCATCCGAGTATAGAGTTGCCCATGCAGGTTTCATATCTTGATCCAAACGAGAACTGTTTAAATGCATACGAACGCTTCAACAAAAATATCCCTCTTTAAGGCATATTTAACTTTAAGAACATTTAAATATCGAGATGGCAATTCTTCTTTTTATGATAAACTAAATCATGCAACCTCCAGCGTAGGGCTCTAAAAGCTAATCACATAAGAGATAACAAGTGTGATTTGTAACAAAAATTTTCGCAATTTCCTCTAATTCTATTTAAGATGTAACACGGAAATTTAGTTTATCACCCTGTCACCTGACAAGCAAACAATTACTCTGTAGCTATTCTGTTTGATGATCTTTGATTTCGGACAAGGGGGGCTCATATACTCTAGATATTATGTTAACCATATCTAGTTTCTTAAACAGTAGTTTTGCATATCGTGGCGATGCAGCATTTATTTCGAAAAAGCACGATGAAATGTTTGGAATAGTTATCCCACAAAAATCCACTCACTCATGAAACTTTTGTTTGTGGGCTACTATAGCAAAAACCTATCAGCATTATTCTAACCACATATGCAGAATTGACTCAAGGACTGCGACCGAGGTGGCAACCAGTCAACAGTCAATTCCACGTATGGACACAGTTTCAGATGTTATGGCGTATCTAAACGAGCAATATTTATATATATTTTTCATACTTGAACCACCAAGAAGGTCTAAGGTCTAAATATCCCTGGGAACCGTGAGGCTATCGGCAAATTATTTTGTGATCAAACGCGAACGGTTTTCGTCACAAGTTAAATATCATCTTAATGTTTCACTTCATAAATTATCATTACACATACATACAACTATTTATTTTTTTTTCTGCTATTGCTCAATGCAAAGCTTTCAGGATTATCTCCTTTAATGAATTTATCATTTCTCGCCACCTGTGTCAGTATTCAAAGACATTTCATAGTAAACTAAAACATAGAAAAAGTCTTAATTATTTGTTACTTCCTTTATTGAGCATCAACAGGTTTCGAGAGTCGCTGGATCTTAAACTACTTGCTAAAGAATTATACTGTCTAATAATTACCACGACAGACTTAAGGAGAAGGTATGCTTTGGACTGACCTACCAAATAACAAAAATTTACCTATATAAAAGTGTCACCGTTTTTGAGATATTGAATTTTTTCTTAAATTATATATGAACAAGTCATTGAATATACTGACAAAATTTCAAGCAGGATTCACAAAAAAGTATTCTACTGGAACAGCTATTCAAATGGTAGTGGAAGAATGGAGGCTAAATATGGAAAAAAGTTTACAGTAACATTGTTCTTAGATTTCAAGAGAGCATTTGAGACTATTGACAGGGAGAAATTGTTAACGAAATTGCATTGCTATAGATTTCAAGGTTCAGTATTCAAGTGATTACAAAATTAAATCATTAGTCATTAGTCAAAGAACTGAAATTGGCAATACGTTATCAAACATTAAAAAAATTTCGGCAGGTGTGTCACAGGGTAGCAAATTAGATCCATTACTATTTGTTTTATATATTAACGATATTCCTGATATTTTACAACACTGAAAAATTCAACTAATTGCTGATGATACATTAATATATATATATATATATATATATATATATATATATATATATATATGTATATATATATTAATATACAAATAAAGACATTGAAACTGCAATAGAGCTGTTAAATAATGATATTTTTTTTTTTTTTTTTTTTTTTTTTATACTCCAACTACCACGAAGGCCTAAGGCCTAAGCACCCATTGGGTACCGTGGGGCTATGGGGGATACATGGGAAAGGGGGGACGCCACACGGACTCTGGCGAGGGAACACGTGTGCATGCAACATGCACACATTCTGGCTCCGCCTACGAGAACCGCCGGGTGGTACCTCCGCGTTCGACAGTCAGAGACCATCTACCACCTACGGACAATCACAACATCCATGGCCAAGAGAAACATTTCTCCTGGGACGGGACTCGAACCCGCACAGCGCACGGCGACTGATCAGGAGACCGAAGAGTCTACTACTGCGGTCACCGCTGCTGCCTAAAACAAACACACAACATCCATGGCGAAGGCGAGATTCGAACTCGCGGCCCGGCCGGCCGGCTGATCAGTAGCACGACACTCTGACCCACGCGGCCAACCGAGGTCCCAGAATGAAATGAAAAACGTAATAAATCGGTTAAATGTAGATAAACTTAAACTAAACACAAACAAAACAAAATATATGCTAATAGGAAAATCTTTTAGATCAAAATACGATAAATCTTACAATTAATAATGGAAAAATTGTGTCTATCGAATCATTTAAATATTTGGGCATATACGTGGACAGTAAATTAAAATTTGAAGGGCACTATGAACATATTATTTCAAAAATATCCAAGAAAATAAATTACTTTTATAGAATTTCGCATAGTCTAAGCGTTTATTCTAAAAAAATTGTGTACAACATTATCATCCTTCCTCATTTGTTATATTGTTCGACTATTTTGTTCACTGCAAATGAAACTGTATTTTCAAAATTACAAATACTATAAAATAAATCTATGAGACTCATCTTAAATAAAAGTAAATTTACTAGAATAAATTTTATGCTGAAAGAACTACAATGGTTAAATATCAAAAATTTTATAGCCTACTTGGTTTTCATTTTCATATTCAAGTTAAAAAATCATCTTCTACCAAATCACTTAGAAAATTTTATTGTATTGAACAATGAGTGCCACAATTATTCTACTAGAGGAAGTATAGACTTTCATTTACAAAACTGCAGTATAAATGTAACGAGCAAGTCAGTATTTCAAAAGGGATTGTACAAATTTAATAAATTAAGTAATGATATCAAGATGTGTGTCAGTTTGAAAATGTTCAAAGGAGAATTGAAAAAATATCTCATGGAAAACCAGAATCCTTAGTAGTGAAATTTTGTATAAAAATATGTAGTCTTGAAGATATAATATATTTTGTGATATACTGTGTAGTGTGGATAATATGGATATTGTAGCATTAATGCTAAATAAATCTGAAACAAACCAATAAGGCCTGTTTTGGGATTTATAACCGCCTGATATTGTTTCCTCAACTTTCATAAAATCATATCAGGAGCAGGTAATAATAATGTAGCTTTGTACTACTTAGCATGTCACTGATCGGTAACCAGTGCAACTTGAATTTAAATTCAATAATTACATTGTAGTGTGTGTCAGTCACTTACAAAAGCAGCTATCACTTTTTTCTATTCCAAACAGTACGTGTGGTGCCTTTCTGAAATCTGTATTCAATGAGCAATCTTTTTATTCAATATACACATAATGCAGTTATAGCCCAGTACATTTTTGTTTCACCACAGATGGTCAAAATTGAGGAAAAAATAGATGGTTATAAATCCCAAAATAGTCCTTATTTGATCATGTTTCCTTAATATCTTTTAACTACATTGCATTTGTATATGATAAAGCAACTATCTAGAAGTAGTTTATAGAAAAAATGAACAAAGTATAACCTACATGCAGCTAAAGACAACAGATGAAAAGGTTCGTTTTTTAAGATTTAAGAAAAAGTTCAATATCTCAAAAACGGTGACACTTTTATTTAGGTAAGTTTTTGTTAAAAAAAAGCCTACCTTCTCCTTAAGTTTGTCGTGGTACTTATTGGACACCCTGTATATTTGAAGTAAAAACAAACTTGTTTACCCTGTTTTCTGTCAATATCTCTCGGGTGGTGAAGAAACAAGTTCAAATATTCGAATCCATGTTAAAATTTTAACGGAATCTCTTCCAAACTTATGTCAAATAATATTCTTTTACAGAATGCAGCAGTCGTGTTGTTGTCGTTTTCTTGACATTATATAGGTTTTCAGATAAAATGTTACCTTTGAACTAGCTGACATTCACTCCATGCTCACTAGTAGTAGGTTGACGTTATATGTATAGGTTTTTTAATCAATAAACGCGTTTCAGTATCTCTCAAGGAGGTGGACTGGCTAGTTGTCAAAATTGAGCATTTTTCTACATTGATAACTAATAATCAAAACGCTATGACACTTTATATCAATCTTCTTCTTTTGGAAGGGGAACTATCCGAATATGCAATAAAATATGCGTCATACCATTTAAAAATACAATTTTGACATCTGGTTAAAATTTGGAATTACCTACATGGTGCTAAATAGTCTTAAAAAGTATCTCGGAGCATTATTATAATGTTATTAAAAATCGGTATTATGTCAACATGTGCGCTAAGTAGTCGCTAGCCTATTTCACTCCTACACCACTCGCTGTGAGCGCCACCTATGGAGGCATGACAACCATGTTGCCTAAGATACTTATACTCACAAGCTGTTGAGATAGGCTACTACTAATATACTTGTGAATAAGATATGACGAAGAAAATATTGTCGAGAATGTGGTTGCTTGTGTGCATGTCTATAGCAACAGTAATATTTAATCATTGATACATATGCTATGTGAGAAAATTATTTATTACTGAATACTCTACGAAAGAATATACTCGTATGTTAGCTGGAAAGGGTTCGACTGATGTAAGTTAATCTAAAACTAAGCTGGAAGTTGAGAGCGCCTGAGCACAGGCAAATACATTAGATAAAATATCCAGGTTCTGCGAATAAAGGGTTTATAAAAAGAATTCCGCTTGGGATGTGCATCATCAAATGTGGTTAGTAGAGGTTATTGCTTAACTAGTTTCTAGCTTTGCATAGATACCAAGTGTATTTGAGACAAAAAACCAAGGAAATAATCATCAGCACTGATTATCTATCTTTGAAGCAGATGTTGCATCACTCAACTGACATGACATTAAGGCAACACGCATAGCTACTACAAGTGAATATAAAGTAAATGACGGCTAGTTACAAGGTGACTTTTTTCAGAAAAAAATAACATGTCATTCTATACGTAATACGGATGCTAGTCACAATTTCTCATCAGAAGGCATACATAATCAGGCAAGCATGACTGATGGAATTATACGCATCGCGACAGCTGACATTACTTAGATTGCGTTCAAAACCTTTTCAAATACTCCATTATCAGCTTTACTCACAGGATCATACAAACATCATCCCCTCAATACCTCAGCTGTAAACTTGTTCCAAGGGCATCTGTGCATAATCTTCAGGTTCGTAACCGTGACACCTTAACTATGCCAATACACCGCACATCACTTTTTAGACGAACTTTCACATACAATGCAATTTTATATTACAATAGCTTAAGCCAGGATCTGAAGACTATCCAGTCCTCCCGGAGTTTTAAAACTCAGTTAAAAAGATATTTACAAGAATTGCAAAACAACCGCTAGCTTAAGAAGTTCTTTCATTTTCATACTTTTTGTATTTTTCATTAATTATTTTTCCGTTTCTTCATAACCTATTATCTCTTCTTCTTTTTATAGCTAAATTGGCACAAATAGTCCTATTATAATGTAACCTATTATCTCTTCTTCTTTTATAGCTAAATTGGCATAAATAGTCCTATTATACTGTGACTTAATGTTTGTAGTTTCACATTTTTTTTTTGTTTGTTTTTGTATAACTTGTTTTTTTTTTTTTTTTTTTTTTTTTCACTTTTGTACGGGGTTAGATGGTGGAATAGCAGGTGCTAAATCTCGCCCCATGTAATGTACCATGTTTTTGGTCAATAAAGACGATTATTATTATTATTATTATTATTATTAAGTAAAATTCAAATAATATGGAATTCTGACAGCACTAATTCAGTCAAAAAGTATAGCCGGGCTAGAAAAATGTTGCCAGTTTATAAGCGCCATTACATTAGCATCATCTAGTCTACAGTTGGTATTCTAGATAATAATTATATTCATTTTTAATAATAAATAATTTTGCATATCACTGTGGACCATTGTTCATATCGAATAACACATATTTGCATCTTAAGTACCTATCTATTATAGGTTAAAATAATTTTCGAATTTAAATTGAATGTACATAATCCCATTTTTGTACAATAATGTGTATAAAATTGAAGTGTAAATATATCCATGTGCATATCTGTCATTAATAAATACCTTTTTACTTGTGGGCATTTGGAAATACGTTATACGTTTAATTAATGTTAATTAAAGGGAATGAAAATCGCTTTTTACGAAAAATGTAACTGTCATTTAACCTTAAAAACGAAGAAATGGAACAGTAGTAGGTCATGAAGCGCTAGATCTAAGAGATCTTTAGGCACTCAGTATGTATCATTCTCGCTATCATTTTTCAAGTCGGAAAATGTAAGTGCGGCACATTCACGCTTTTTTGAAAGCGCATGGCCCTTGAGAAGTCAGCGCTTGCACCATATTTTTTATTATCTAGAAGGCATTCACCAGAAGATACCCAATTCAGTTGAAAGCCGTCCAAAATAATATTTTACTAAATTGGAGTCTCTTCTTTGTGCCGTTTTGGAAGACAAGTTCCAATTAAAAACAACGAACGCAATGAAAATAAGTCACGGAGCATAATATTGATTGAGTTTTCAACAATAGAGAACAAATGATTCTCAAAGGTTGTTTTGTAAGTAAGGGTTCCGGTGTATTTTTAATTGGAACATGTCTCCCAAAACGGCAGAAAAAAATCAACTCCAGTATAGCATAAATTGTTTTTAATTAGCAATAGGCCACCAATTTTATGCCAACCCAGAGCAATATCCAAAAAAAATAAATATGGTTTAGCTTATTTTCCTTTATAACATGTGGGTACGTTTCCCCTTCTCGCAAGGGCGAATTGAAACTCAGGTGGGCAACGTGAAAAGGGGGGATGTCAGCTAGCCTAGCACACTTCGACAAATATGTATTCCAAAAAATATAGTTTGAGAATGTAAACTTTTTCCAGTATTTCGGCTGTAAGCAACCTTTTTCAAATCACATACTTTACAAATAATGTTGTTGGAATGTTGTTAAGCGTTCTTACACGATAAGCCCGGTGTTTTTGTGACATTTAAGGATAGTATACAACGAATATTGTGGTTGAAACTAAGGAAACAATGCTTATCATTTACCAATCATGCCTATGATATTTGAGATATAATCTTTGTATAACTTGCTTCTAAATGTCCTATCGGTGTCCTTGATGAAAAACCGATGTAAGCTAGATTGTTTTCTAAAAAAAAAAGACCTAACCGATATTATAGGATTCTGCACTTGTTGTTCTGTACAACTAACATTTTGGAAGTTTAGTCTAAAGTGAATATTGTGATATTTTATGTAGGCTAAAATGTTTAGCAGAATGTAGATATAATAAATGTATATGGATAAATACTGAGCCTTATTAGCACGACGCCCGTGTCTAGATACACGATCATAGATGCTGAGGATGATTTTCCTGTTTTTTTTTCTTTACTGATTATTCTATGGAAAGTTTTAGGAAAAAGCAGCATGTACGATATTGAATTTAAGCATTTGACACACATTATGTTTCATCCCCCATTCTGATGGAAATTTCAGCGGAAACTAGCGCGCATGATGCCATCTGCTGAAAAAACACGAATTAGACTTCGATTAAAGGCACAATCCAGACGAAAACTCGAAACTCTCGCTAGAAGCTTGCTTCTTCCTTTCGTCATTGTCCCTCAGAGCGGTCCGAAAGAACTTTGCTCTTGGTTAAGATATCACAGGTCAGTTAGTCTGTCAGGTCTGGTTGCTCAGATACTAGACAAAGTCCGGAAGAAAAGAGGAAGGAGAGAAGAAGGAGAGCAAAGAGTAGGAATTGCGTTAGTTGAAGGGGGGTGCCTTGACATTGTTAACTAGTATCCAAGAATTTTAGATTGTACAAATAAATCCTGATAGGATGTATAACCCACGACTTAATTTTGTTCGCAAAGCGAGAGGCGGTCTTGTGTTCTTGCGAGCTTGCTCGACTGTGTAGTCCATACTGTCTTACACAATAGAGGATTGCTGTGCTTCACTATAACGTAGCTACGCCTATGTTTTGATGTAGTTCCTTAGGTAAGGGATATCGAGGTCTCTGTGGAGGGTTTCGTTGGAGACATCGCATGGGGAGTTAGTGACAGTACGCAAGGTTCTGTTTTGCAGAACCTTCAGACTACGCATATGCGTTTTGGAGAGAAAACGCCAGGCTGCACATGCGTATGTGATTGTTGGTCTAAAAATCATCTTGTATAGACTTTGTAGATTAAACATAATAATGAGGTTCGACATAGGTTAGGGCAGAGTTGCCAAAACGTTATGTGGAATTTGGTTTTTATCGCTACAGTGTGCTTCTGTCAGGTCACTCCCTCGTCGAGAGTGATACCAAGATACTTCGTTCACTGAAACCTCAGACAGGGCGCCACTAAGTTTTTAAGTACAATATATAGCCTGCGTTTTCGAACAACTAATTTTGATCATCCACCGATCGGCAAATTCCAATACCTCATCTGCAGCACTTTGGAGATATTTTATGAATGTACTTTCATGACATAATCTTTCAACGGAAATATTTTCAACAGATTTCAAATTTTTAACACACAAAATCCCGTGCACATTCCTAGCATTCCTTATTCCAGACGATAGTTCCTCCAGATCTCCAGGCAAGTAGGCGGCGTTACCGTCTGACGAACGTGAACGGTGTTGCCACAGCTTAAAGTGCAACACTTCTTCATAGTTATGTGTTATGTGCCTTCAAGGTCATTCCAACGCCAAATCCAGACACCTAAAACAATTTGCTCTAGCAAAAATGTGCGACAGAGCATGAGGTTTGTGGGGATCACCCAAAGATGACCTTGACCATAATTCAAGATATTTCCAAATCTCATTTTTTTACTGGAAATGGGAAATTTTACGACCGAATGTCACCTTGCCCTCAAATAACGTCCAAGCTTGATACATACGGAAGTTAAATTTTAAGCTGTTTTAATTTCTAATGTAAAAATGGAAGGTTTCCTATGGAAAGTTTACCTTGACCGTGGAGGTCATGGTCAAAGTCACCTTTGGGTGATCACCACACACCTCACATCTTTGTTGTTGAGCATTTTTGCTAGAGCACATTATTTCCGACGTCTTGATTTGACCTTGCAATATTCAAGGTCGTGATCGAGGTTGTCAAGCTCACCTTCATTATGACCCCTCGAAACCCGACGACCTTTGTTTCAAACTCCGTTTCTAGAATGCGCAGTTTTCAAAATGTTTAGGAGGGGAAAGTAAAATAGGACACCGTGTATACTATGGTATACATTTTTCTGCACTTACAAGAACCACTGCAGGTCCAAAGCGGTGGACAAAGAACTCGAAAAAGCGAAAATATAGATGAATAGCAACCAGTCGTAGCAAACTGACCATCCTGAAAAGTAGTAAGAATCGTTGAGAAAGGTTGGTGTCTCGTAGTTATATACTCATATACTATATAGTTAGTTACAGCCGTCTATTAAACACTATCCTTTTCAAAGTAATTATTGGGGAGAGGAGAAATATATCTGCGTCAAATTCTCATTCTCTAGGGAATCTCATTTCAGGTAGAATACGTTAATCAATGCAAAGTACTTCTCCTGAATGTATTATTCACAGTTTAAGCTTTGTATCTTTCATGATTTCCGAGATTATTTTGCAACAAATTTGATGCCCATGTTTACGTTCCTTCAGATTTGTCAGAGACAAATGTGGCAATCCAAAGATCGAATAGATCAACAGGCTTCGTAAAGTAGCGGAAAAGTGAAGGGACTGCTGGGACGCAGGAAGTAAGTTCGAATCCGTAAGGGAAATTTGTTTTTTTGTTACTTTTCTATTAAAATACAAAATAAAGATATAAGCAGTCCACTTGAATGTCGATTTGACAGAAACCGGTGGTCACTCTACGAAATGAGTAACCCCTCATTACAATTTAGTGAAATACGGGCTACAGAGACACAATGGCCGATTTTCAAATAAAATTCGGACATCCTGGTACAGTAATGATTAAAAGACGGTGCTTTGAAAAAAACTGTTTATTACAATAACACAATAATCGAGCCGTAAATTAAAATGTTTGGTTCAAATACTATTACTATACATGAAAAGTACGTATATATTTACAGTATGATAAAAATATCGCGATAGCCTACAACACAAATTAGTTATACTCACTACACACAAGATTCATTCAGAGGGCATTTTATAGCAAAATACACCAGTTTACCTAGCCACAAACCATTTTTAAGGATGAAAGCATTTTTATGCGAAAAACAAAGGATTGCTTTGTTCTTATAAAAAAATTCAAACATTTTCGTATTTTCCGCTGAGATATTCGAAAAACCTACGTTGTTGTACACATTTTAAAACAAAGCGGATATGTCTATCACTTTTTGTTGCAAAGAAAAAGAATGTTTTCAAGATGTCTTCACTCTTGAGTTTAGAGATATTTAGAGCTGAAATTTTCACACGATGACAGATGAGCTTTATTAAAAATGCACTGAACCGTTCATAGGGTTAGAACGCAAACTGAAGACATAATTATGTTACAAACTGTCTTGGCCTAATTAGTATGTAGCATGTGCTACATGGCTACATTACTGATGGCTGCATGACTTTGTCAAATAAGTAGGTCACGTAATCCAGTTTCTTTTCTAAAAGTGTTAATATAGCGTACGCTTCTTTTCGAAATCTCGTGCCATTAAAACGACTGCGACTTCAAAGTGTTGGAAAACAAACTCGAGAAAGCGAAAAAACACTAACAGTAACAAATATCAACCAGTTGTACGGAACTGGCCGTCTGAAAAATTAGGCAAAATGCTCGTTGTTACTCCTTAATAGATTATATAAAGTTTCTGCAATGTATCTTGTATAGTTTTCAAGATTATTCCAATTGTTTATAACCGATTTAATACACCGTCAACGTTCGCTTGACAGTTGTCAGTGTCACGTATAGTGGTATAATGATCCAGTATACCAAGAGTCGGCGTGGTATATTGGAAAGGATAAAGGGTGACGAAACCGCAGTACGCGGGTTCAAATCCACAAAGCATACTTGTTTTTCCTATTTCTTTTATCAATTCGGAAAAATAAATGCTTTTTCACATTATGTGCACTTTTATTGTGATCAGCCATAAATAATGAATGTTTGCAAATAGGAAACCGGCGGTATACTTATGATTATAATTTTATTTAGGGTAGACTGGGTACAGTTGAAATAAAGGACGGTTGAAACAACAGGAATATCTCGCAAACCGTTGACGGGACGGTGAGGGGGTCCAAGCGGACAACGAAGCGGACGACCATTCCGAACATAACCTGAGTGTTGCGTTGTTCTCCATGCGCTTTAACCGTTTTTACAAGACCCTATTGTGTTTTGTTAACCAAAAGTAAGTATTTTTGCTCGCAGAGTTTTTCAATTATTGTGATTTCTATTTAAGTCAGAGTAATGAGAGTGTGTATTTGTTTGAAATAAAGCTTGTAGACTATGGCACCGTAACTAGTTTTTATGTCACAATTTATATAATTGCTTTTTACTTAAAGTAGGAGTTGGGGACGCTTGAAACATTTTTTTGGGGACGGTTGAAACATTGTATTTATTCACTTTTTTTGTTTTCTAGATACCGAGAGTCCGGGTTAGAAATACATCGAGAGGACAAGTAAACTTGTCGAAGTACAAAGACGCTTATCAGGAGGTGAAAGGAGGAATTTCATTGCGAAAAGCGGCAGAGAAGCACAGAGTAACCCACTGCTGACTACTACGATATATTCGAAAGCGAGATGCATCTGATGAGAAAGAAAATCAAGACATGGGATATAATGCATACAACCGAGTTTTAATGAGGAGCGAGAGCGAGAGCTTTCGAAGTACTTGGTTCGATGTGCCGATATATATTTTGGCCTATCTAAGAAGGAGGTAAGAAAATTGGCCTATGAACTTCCAGTTAAATATAATTTATCACGACCGGGTGATAATGAGGTAGTAGGTGAGGAGTGGTTTCGAATGTTTATGAATATAAACCCCGAACTGTCTCTACGTGCAGCGCAAGCCACAAGTCTCTCCAGGGCGACTAGCTTTAATAAAGCCAATGTCGATTCTTTCTATGACAATTTGACGATTGTCATAGACCGTCATAAGTTTGACCATCAAGACATTTATAACGCTGTCGAAACAGGCTTAACCACTGTTCAAAAGCCCGATATACTGGTGACTAGACATGGCGTTGGTTCAGTAACGTCAGCGGAAAGAGGTACATTAGTCACAGTTGCCTTTGCGGCGAATGCCATCGGAAATGTAATTCCGCCATTCTTCGTGTTCCCGCGAGTTCGTTTCCGAGACCATTTTATTAGGGATGGGCCCATAGGCTCCGTTTTAGCTGCCAACCCTTCTGGCTGGATGCAGGATGAAACTTTTATGCATTTCCTGGAACACTTTAAGAAACATACAAATGCATCTCCATCACATAAAGTGTTACTTTTGCTGGATAATCACTCTTCACACGTCCATATCAATGCACTAGACGTTTATAAAAACAGTGGCATTATTTTACTATATTTCTCACCCCGCTGTTCTCACCGACTCCAGCCGCTTGATCGATCTGCATATGCCCTTTGAAGAAGGCTGTAAATTCAGCCTGCGATGCATGGATGCGAAACCATCCAGGAAGGACGATGTCCATTTATGATATTCCAGGGATTGTACCATTTGCTATGCCAATTGCTCTCGCGCCTTCAAATATTCAAGCCGGTTTTCGCAAAACAGGAACTTACTCATATAATAGGTATCTATTTACTGAGCTCGATTTTACTCCTGCGTTTGTTACGGATAGACCAAATCCTGAAAATTCTACCGAATCCTCCTCCTGGTTGAAACAAACCGTTTTTTCTTTTAAATTTGATGTATTATTAAAATCAACATACTTGGACCTAAAATCACATTACCCATTAGTAGATAGAAGTATGCCCTTTTATCTAACAAATCTTCTTCATCGCTCTGAATATAAAAAGCAAAACTATGGACAATTTAAGTGAAATTGTTTCAACTGTACCCAGTCAACAATATATTATTTTGATAAAATTTCACAAACACTGTGTCAGATCATATCACAGAATTTTTGAAAACATATATCTTGGATATGTGAATCATTAACCAAAAATAATGACACACATCTATTTGTATATCCATTGATTAATGGATTTTACCTGAAGATAGCTATGTTCCAGCGCCCAAAAAGGGATCTAACAGACACTAGCGTCATCTATGATACATCAACAGAACACAAAAATGAATTTAGAAATAGACAGTGCTTGGTTCTGGTATTGTCACGTAGATATCGCTAGGATCTTCAAACCTTTTCGGTGTATGAAGTGTCTAGTTCTAGTACCTATTTTAATTGGATATCTTTAGGTGACCACCACCTGAAGATACCCAATTAGAAATAGGCATTAGACAGGCCAAAAAGGAGTTGAAGTTCCTAGATCCTAGCGCTATTCTCAAAGAAAATATTTTTCGTTATGTTATATACTGCATAGATATGCATAGATATGTTTGATGTCCATTTTTGGACACCGAAATACAGTATATGGTTTGTTAACTTCATCTGTTGTAACTCTCACTTCCTCTCTCTCTTTCTTTCTCCATATCTGTATTTTTCTCTCTCTATCTATCTATCTCTTTCTCACTAACTACACTCCATTTAATAAACTAAAATTATTCGGTACCTTAGGCAGCCGAAACATTATTGTCAACAACACAATTATCTAATACGACTCAACTGCCTGGCAGCTAATTCAGATCACAAATGATAGACAGTTAAATGTGCTTTACTGTCTGAAGAATAGAATCATTCTTAATGACAAAGCTAACTTAGAACTAATCTATAACATATAATTACATGAGTGTGTGTTTAAATATAAAGTACTTATAAATACACCTCACCATGTGTACTAGGCTTAAGGTGTCATTTGTCATGTCATGTATGGGAAAGTATGTCACTTGACGATAGTCCATCACGTGTAAATAATTTATAATAATAAATTTTAATTAATGAATTGCATAAATCGAAATGCATCCGGTGTTTTAATAAATAAACATGACGTAGTAGTAAAAAAATATGCGGCTAAGTTTAACAGCGCAAAAGTGACGTCGGGGGTGTATAGTTGATAAGACAATAGGATATGGCCGGTATCGGGGGACCACCAGTGAAACTTTCGCCTGATTTCGACATGCAAGCTCAAAATGCGGCGACTGAATGGAAAGTTTGATTAGTAGCCTAGTCGCAATAGGACAGGCTCAAGTCCACGACAATATTAAGCTCTCAATCCTAAGGAAATGTCATTGGGCATAAAACAGCTAGAGTTACGTCCACGTTCACGTTGGCCTAAGATTCAGTCAATAAATACGAGCAGATGGTCGAAGACATATGTAGGGTAATTCCGGTAGAGATCCACCACCGGGAGAGACCGACCACTGCCGATAACTTAACCACAAAGCAATAGATGATGAATCCGTGACTCACATGTATGATGCGATTAGTTGACCTTGCTACATCGAACACGTAAACACGTAACAGTAGTATAAATTTACAAATTAAATTTAAAAATTTGTGCAAACTTGACAATTTTTTGATTGATTTCCTGTGTTCGTGATATTTTAAAGACGGGTAAGTTTAATTGAACTGTTTCAATACTGGATGATAGAATATGCATCAAACTATAACATAACCCAAAAAATGTAGGCATTTATCATTTTTCCTTCGGTTAACAAGGTGGTCGATCTCTCCCGTAACTTTGGTAGAGTACGACCACATCAATCCGGGAGAGACCGACCATGGAAATAATAATAGTAATAATGAAATATTCCGCGGTCTGAAGCAAATTAGTGATACAATAAAGCTCACTTTGAAAAAATAAATTTATTGTAAAATAATATTGTTACAGATTAACAAAAATTCCCACGACTTACAAAAGGAAAAATGAAGAGAGAGCTAAATGGAGTGCCGGTTCTTTAAGAAACGCAATGGAATGTGTACAAAATCGTACAATGGGTGTAAATGAAGCCGCCAGACAATTTGGAATACCTAAAACAACGCTAAAAGATAGGATTCAGCAGGGGGACGCAATAAAACAACACAGATTAGGTCCGTCATCAGCGTTGGGAGAAGATGCAGAACTAAAATTGCTGCGACACATAAAAAATTGCAAACATTTGGATTTGCACCAGATCGGGCGTCCGTCAGAATATGGGCTTTTTAACTATGCAGAAAAATTTTAATTGCACGATTGTAATGGTTATTTCTTTTACAATTTTCAACGAGGTGATATGTGGTTCATTATCTCCATCTATTTATGTTTTACGAATGATAGTAGTTCTTTTAAAATTTGTAGATGCTTGAGTTCTTTATATTTCAGGACATGAGTAAGTCCATACTCTAGAAAGGTTGTTTCGGCTCGATCTATAAAACCACGTTGTACTTCAGCAGTATGTCAGAAAAAACTCCTGTGCTCCCAAATCACAGATGAAGAAAGGAGAGCAATCTTTGAACAACTGTATCGGCGATTTACATCGACAGCGAGTATTTTTTTCGAGGCACATAAAAGTTGCAAACACACAAAGACAAACTACACATACAGAACATTCTCGTAGATGTCATACATTAAGTTATTGTCTCACAGTAGGACATAAGTCTTATACGGTATGTAGGGGAGAAGTGGCATGAAAGAGCCAGGTTTTGAAGCAGTCAGTGAAGTTTTGGAGAAAGGTCAGTCCATAAACAGAAATGCACTTGCCTTAAACATATCGAGGGCTTACTTAGCGAAAATCGTTAAAAAAGTAAAGACGTCTGGCGATTCATCATATAAACACTGTTCTAATATAGGGAACAGGCGTATTTTCACAACAGAACAGGAGAATATGCTTGCAGATTATTTAAAGACCGCATCTAAAATGTGCCATGGCCTAACAAGACATCAAGCAAAGAAGCTAGGATTTGATTATGCCGTAGCCAATGATATCTGTCCACCCAAATGGAAAGAAGTTGAAACTGCGACTGATGATTGGCTCAAAGGGTTTATGAGCAGACACAAAGACTTAACTGAGAAAACCTGAGCACTTCTCTATCCCGTGCAACAAGTTTTAATAAAGCTAATGTAAGCACATTTTTGAGAAATTAAACACTGTTTTACAAAGATACAAATTTCCTCCTCATAGGATTTTTAACGCCGGTGAAACAGGCTGCAGCACCGTCACCAATCCTCCTAAGGTCATAGCTGAAAGGGGTTCGAAACAAATTGGGCAAGTTACCTCAGCCGAACGAGGAACATTGGTGACAACTCTGTTCTTTATTAATGCTGCTGGTGGTTTTTTGCCGCCCGTTTTTGTGTTTCCTAGAGTAAACTATAAAGATATTATGTTAAATAATGGTCCGCCAGGAGCCCTAGGATTGGCTCAAGTTTCTGGATGGATGACTGAAGACTGTTTTGTGAAAGAGCTTGAAGACTTTGTAATACATGTCAGGCCATCAAAAGAGAATCCAGCATTGATATTAATGGATAATCACACCTCTCATGTAAATCTCAGAGTGGTTGAATTTGCCAGACAAAACTCCATCATAATAGTTACATTCCCACCACATTGCAGTCATAAACTGCAACCACTAGATATCACAGTATATGGGCCTTTCAAAACTAGGTACCGCACTGCCATGAATGAATGGATGTTGACGAACCCTGGAAAAACAGTTACTATTTATCAAATTGGGCAATTTGTAAAAGAAGCATATTTGTCAGCTTTCAGTCCACAGAATATAACAAGGATTTTTGAAAACAGGAATTTATCCATTAAATTCTAATATATTTAGTGAAGAAGCATTTTTATCTTCATATGCGACTGATAGACTTGATCCGCAGTCAAACGATGGTTTGAACTTGTATAAGGAAAGTATGGAAAGAAACTTAGAAACAACACCTCCATCTTCTACAAAATCGCTTGAAGCTGGCGAAGAAAATGAGCTTCTAATAGATCAGAATATCAGACTCTCTCACCGTTCAACCTCCACCCCCACGGCTGCAAATCCGAGTCAACGAATTATATCACCGGAGATGATAAGACCATTTTCTAAAGCGGGGCCAAGACAAAACACGAAACGAAATAATAGAAAAATGTCATCTGCTATCGTAACCGACTCTCCCGAAAGGAACAACATAGAGGAGAAAGAGTATAGTGCAAAGAAACCAAAAGTTACTGTTGAGAAAATGACTACTTATATCTCATGCCTTCAATGAAATACGAACTGATAATTTTCAAGTAGAGATTTTTACTGATGCATCAAAGAGTGGTTGGGGGTGTTTTTATAATAATAATGCGAGTTTTGGCTATTGGTCTAAGGATGAAAAGAAATACCACATTAATATGTTAGAGCTGTTGGCAGTATATTTCAGTTTAAAATGCTGGGAAAAGGAAATTTCAACTGTAAATCGTATGGGAAGTGTTCGATTTCAGGGTCTCAATAAGATAGCACGAATGATCTGGGAATGGTGCCAGGGTAATAATACATTTATTTTTGCATCGTATATTAACACGTTAATCGCCCAAATGAAGCAAAAAATATTCTACCACCAGGCCAAACATAATTTTTTCAGGAAATACTTAATTTTTACTCTGGATATGATGTGCTGGCTGTTATCAGACGTTAGTCTTAGAAAATGTCCCAAAAATATATTTTGAAAATGACTCCCGACTTATGGGTTTCAGATCCCCCGATCACTGAGCGCCGCGAAACCCAATTGTCGGGTGTCATTTTTTCAAATTCTAACAAGTCTCTGTATGCTAGAAATGCAATGCTTCGTGTAGTTTCCAGTCCAATTGTTGAGACCGCGCCGAATAGTAAGGCTTGGTTGTGAATAAAATAATTTGAGTTGTGATTTGTGCTATAAAATAAAATGACGGGCACATATGAAAAGGAGTCAAATGAGACTTATGAAATTGTGGAATGAGCTGCTATCAGACGAAGAGGAACAAGGACCTTCAGAGCTCATGGACAATTCTTCAGACGATTACTTGCCCAGTCATTCATCACCAGATGAAGAAAGCTAAAAGGTAAATTATTATAATTATTTTGTGACCAACTAAATTTTGCTTTCTTGTTCAAAAGTGTGGTTTCTGCTTCATAATGCTCCCAACTAAGACTTAGCAATTTCTAGATTATCTATCAAATCGAAGAAATCTAATGATAGTCTTCAGATGAACAACCCAGTACTGACATTATCCGCCAGTGAATTTGCAACAGCTGTAAATTCCTCGAGGTCCAATATAATTCATCCTAGTACAGATAGTGAAACTGACGATTCTTGGCAGGAAATAAATCCTATAAAAAAGACTAAAAGGTAAATATAACCTTATTGTGGACAAGAAAATGTGCTGACTTTTTTGTCCTGTGCTTAGTGCATCAGTCAATTATTTTATATATTTTGAAAAATATACTCATACATAATCTTTTCTTTCGGATCAAACAATGTTGAAATGCCTACGGTTATCCTAGGGAGCAATCATCGCGATCCGCAACCTTCTACTTCTAGAGATGCAAACATCATACCAAAAGAACAACGTCAGTCCACTATTGATGAAGTCATCGATGAAGTTATAGCTCAGTTTTGTCTTATAGATAGTGAAAATAAAAGCGATGAAGATCCTCTGCATGATGAACTACACTGGATTCCTTCGACCGGCTCTCATTTAAAAAAGTTCATTTTTGATTTAGATCATGTCGGTGTTACTACACAGATATCTGAGGACTTTATTACCAAGGCACCGTATGATTTTTTCAAGATATTTCTCAGTGACGAACTTCTGGATTTGATTGTACTAGAGACCAATAGATATGCTAGACAATGCAAAAACAGGGTTGAAATTACGACATTTTTTGGAATTGTAAGGTATATGGGTCTAGCAAGGTTGCCGAAAATGACGGATTACTGGTCCAAGAATCCCTTATATAGCAATAAGGTGTCGTGTAAAATGTCCAGAAATCGATTTGAATTACTCCTCAGAGTGCTACATTTCAACGATAACGAAATTATTGATAAAAATGACCGACTGGGAAAACTAAGCCCACTATTAGAAAACTTGACCAATAAATTCAAAGAGGTTTACGTTCCGGAGAAATCTGTCTGCATAGATGAAACACTAGTACCATTCAGAGGCAGGCTGTCATTCAGGCAGTATATCAAAAATAAGCGGTACAAATTCGGGATAAAATTGTACAAATTATGTTGTAAGGATGGCTATACATACGATATCAAAGTATACTGCGGAAAAGATAAAAAGTCAGAAATCTGCTACAGTTTCGACTGTTTTGTCACTAATGGAGCCACTTTTAGACCACGGACGGATCTTATACACCGACAACTACTACACTAGTGTCGCCTTGGCCCATGAGTTACAAAAGCGTAAGACTCATCTTGTGGGTACCCTAAGAAAAAATAGAAAAAAACAACCCAAAAAATGTGGAGGCTCAAAAATTGAATAAAGGAGAAATTTGCGCAAAGGAAAGTAATACAGGGGTGGTTGTTTTGAAATGGCACGATAAACGTGATATTCCTTGTCTGAGCACTGTACATGCTGAGACAACCACTAAATATACACGGAGAGGAACAGAAATAGAAAAACCATCTCTTGTTGTTGACTACAACTCGTGTAAGTCTTTCATAGATCTATCAGATCAGCTGAAATCATATTGTTCGCCTTTACGTAAAGGCGTACAGTGGTACAGGAAATTAGCCTTTGAAATATTACTTGGCTCAGCTGTAGTCAACGCCTTCATATTGTATAAAACTGTGACGAAAGCGAAAATATCAATAACAGAATTCAGACAGAAAATTGCCCTTGGTATGTTACAAATCGAAGAAGTGACTGTCAGGGAGGAGACAGAAAATGAAAACAGAAAGCATGTTTTGCAGGAAGTTGCTTCAAAAGACCGACGAAAATGTGTAGCATGTTATGCGAAAATAAGTATTGAAGAAGGCAGGAAAGCCGCTCAGAAGAAGGGACCTAAGTCAAAAATTTTTTGCGATATATGCAATAAGTTCTACTGTTTGTCATGTTTTTTTGATGATCATAATTATTCTTTATAACTAGTTGCAACCATTTGCTATGTTTTTTGATATTGCAATTATTATTTATAACTAGTAGGCACTGTTTGTATTACATCGCTAAAATAAAAAAGTGTTTTTATAACTGCATAGCATTATTAGAAGAAATCTTCACCGATAAAGAAAATATCGTGGAAGTGCCGGGATCATTCAGCAATATTACCCGCCAGGCCCCTCTATAACAGTTCTCATATAATTTAATGCGTTTTGAAGCACGGCAGTTGGGTTACAGGCTTTAATGTACATGATAGTAATGAAGGTCGACATACAGTTGTCGGAGCCCAATCGACCACAAGTTCTGAAACCCAAGTGTCAGGTGTCATGGCGGTTAACGTGTTGATCTCTAGCAGAATTAAAACATCTGCCTTAAATAAGCCACAACCTGTTCTTATTTTACCTTTTTTGAATACTGATTCTGAGGTTTGCGTGGCTAGAGCCTTAATCCAGTATTTAAATAAAACAAGGGATTTAAGAGGTTCTTGTCAAATTCTTTTGATTACATCTAAAAAACCTTATCGCCGAGCATCACCGCAGACGATTAGTAGTTGGATAAAGAACGTTTTAGAAAAAAGTGGGGTGAACATAAACCAGTTTAAGCCTCTAAGTACAAGGCACGCTGCGACGTCCCTAGCCGCTCGTGCGGGGGTGAGTTTTGACGTCATTAGACTGGCAGCAGGGTGGTCTAAGAACTCCGAAACGTTTGCGAACTTTTATCACAGACCAATTATTGATAATACTGAATTTGCTAGGTCTGTATTAGGCACGGATAAAAGATCTGTATAAGATTATTTAAAAATATTTTGTTCATTAAGGCTGTTTGCTCGAATATTCGTTCAGTATCTTGTGAAGAATAAGGTAAACGTCCCTATTTTCGGCACTACCCCTTTTATCGGCACAAATTCTACATAATCCCGAAAAATAAGATTTCTATCGCAAGATTGTTGGATAAAACTATTTCACCAATTTCTGCGAACCTTTGTCTACGCCTCTGCAGAACCGAATGACTGTCGGCCAATTTCGGTAATAACCATAGTCAAAAATATAGTGGTCAGTTCGCGCCAAACTCTTGTCTGAAGTGTTTCTTGTTGCAAGTGTTAAGAAACAGGTAAGCCATTATCGTGTTGTAATTGTTGATAGACGTTTCGTGTAAATGTTTAAGTTTTATATGTTTAGGAATTATTATTTTTGTTATTTGCTAGTAAAAAACTGTTTTTCTTTGGGTTTTTTTGTGTATTTTATGGGTGCCGATAATGGGTACGTAAACAATAATTGATGATCTAATCTTCGGCAGATATGCTGATAATTGGTTATACGTATTGGACTGGATTTAGGTCAATTTTAGCTTCAGCTCTTAATTTATCATGAAAAATGTTTGGTTATTATATGCAGCATACATCGATGAGATGTCACACCAATTTTCGGCACTCTATATATCTACTAGAATTAGCTTAAATTTGAGGTTTAATAAAAGTGCCGATAATATGAACATACATAAGGTGTCGATAATTGGAGATTCTTTTTTTCAGATTAAAATTACATCACAATGGACAAGCTTAAACGACTTCAATATTCTACCGAAGATATAAATAAAGCTGTTAACGCTGTTCAGTCAGGAATGCCATTTAAAGCAGCTAGCAAGTTATACAACGTACCCATATCGACCCTACAGGACAAAGTAAAAGGAAGAACACTTTTAGACAAGAAATGTGGACCAGGGACCATACTAACCAGGGAAGAAGAAAATTTACTGGTGGAATGGTTATTTCGGGTTGCAGCATATGGATTTCCAGCAACAAAAACACAGTTGTTAGATAGTGTTCAGCTCTTGCTTAAAGAATTAGATAGGCCTAATAATTTCGCAGATGGCAGGCCTGGACGGAAATGGTACGAATTATTTTTAAAAAGGCACCCAGAACTGGCTCCAAGGATTTCCCAAAACCTCACTTGTGCTAGAAACAGCCTAACAGAAAACCGCATTCGTCAGTGGTTTATAGAAGTAGGGACCTTCTTAGAAAACACAAACAATCTTAACATAACTTTTGATTCCGGTCGTGTATTCAATTGTGATGAAACGGCTTTTTTCCTCACACCCAAAGGAGACAAGGTTTTAGTTAAAAAGGGGGATAGAACAGTTTACTCATTTGTGAGCAATAATGAGAAGGAATGTCTGACGACTTTGGTTACGTGTATTGCCTCCGGTCAAATTTTACCGCCAATGATCGTTTATAATTACAAAAGAATTCCCAACTCCGTTGTCGAAAAAGTTCCAGGAAACTGGGGTATCGGAAAGTCTGAAAATGGGTGGATGACTGGTGAAACCTTTATCAAGTACATCGCTAATATATTTCACCCTTGGTTAGTTGCTCAAAAAGTTCAGTTTCCGGTTATATTGTTTTCGGATGGACATACATCCCACCTAACTATGGCCCTCAGTAAATTTTGTAGTAAAAATGATATTACCCTTATAGCTCTTTGCCCAAATGCTACACATATTTCACAACCTCTAGATGTGGCCGTATTTCGACCATTAAAGCTTGAATGGAAAAAGAGCGTGCACCGATGGAGAATGGAGAACCAAGGGCAGAAGATTACCAAAGACTTCTTTGCGCCCATCTTGGAATGCACTTTTCAAAAAATGACAAATATTCCCGATATAATTAAGAATGGCTTCAGGACCTGCGGACTTGTTCCCTTTAATGTTGATAATATAAAATTTTCAAAATATTTTAAAACGGAAATCGCAGCACAAAAACAACAAGAGAACCATGAACAGCCTAAAGAAGCACAAGCAGTCCTAAGATGTGTAGAGCAATACATCTCAAAAGAGACTCTTAGATTATTTCTGCTTTCCGGTCCACTTTGGGAAGTCCCAGTAGAGCACACTAGCCTGTTTTCACTCTGGAAGAAAATGAAGATCAAAACAGTGAATAGCAACAACAATGCAATAGAGGTTTCTGATCTAGTACAAAGTGAAAATGAAATTCAAGAAGACTTTATTATGGAAGATACATTTACAGACGTAGAAATTCACAACGATATAGATGCCACAGAAATCAATGAAAATAATAAATTGATAAATGATCAATTAGAAGTAGATATTGAATTTCAGGCAGGCTCAAATGTCAAAGGCGCATTTGCTGAGAAGGCAAACAATAACAATGAAATTGATGTTACAGGAATTATTGACTGTACAAATTTATCCCTTTCGATAGGCATTGCTGAAGATATTCCCATAATAATTTCAAATACACCCAGCAAAGCACAGCATGATGTACCTGTAGAAAACTCTTTAGAGCAGCATTCTTCACTTTTGGAACTAAACTTTCAACAAATGGGAACTACTCAAATTAAAACGACACCGACACCTAAAATTGAATCGGATTCTACAGGCGAACCAAAATCGAATTCAGAAAAAGAGTTGTCGCCTTTACAACAAAATGTTTTAGATGAATCTATTCCGACTCCATTCAAACAAACTTTATTCTGGCCTACACCTAAGGAAAATATTGCTAAGCACAAACTAATGAAGAATAAAGTACCTGCGGTAGCAACTTCATCTCAGTGGCAACAATACTATCAAAAAAAAGCAGAAAAGAAAAAACAAGAAGAACAACTGAAAATAGAAAGAAAGAACAAACGTGACCAAAATAAAGAATTGGAAAACAAAAAGAAGAAATTGAAAATTACTGCTGCACAAAACGTTTCTAAAAGGAGAATTTCTAATCGCAGGGCGACAACTAAATTAAAGAATGTTACTAAAAAATTATTTTCCACAAATGCAGGCAATGGACCTGTAACTACTGAACCTTCAACATCAAAACCTTCAGAGGAATCTGGGTATTGCTTATTGTGCGAGACTGACGATCAGCTGGACATGCGCCTTTGTTATTCCTGTCTAAAATACTACCATGAGTTTTGTCTTGGTTTAACAGAAGCTGACACAGAAGAATTTCAATGTCCTTTTTGTCAGTGACCAACAGATTAATAACGATTAATTTCACGTTTAGTTTTTAGAAAGTACATTTTTATTATTTCAAAATAAGTTTAAAATTTTGAAATTAATGTTAACATATTTTATTAGTGACTACTTAGATATTTACTTAGTTAATATATTTTGGGTTACTTATCCAACATTGTGACAACAATAGGATCTTATATGTGCCGAAAACTGGAACACGTCTATTTTTTAGGATGGCGATAATGCGGGCATAGCACACTTCTTATTTAATTAGTTTTGTAAATATGATGTGTTTTCTTTAGGTCAAAATAAATATTACTATGTGATATGATAACTCTTTTATTAGCCAAATTGACAATTAGAATATAAGATGATATAGGTATTTTATTTATTAAATATATTAGAATGATGCCCAGGGTATGTAAGGTGCTAAAGGTGACAATAATTGGAACGTTTACCTTACATGTTTCAGGTTCCTTAATTAGGTAGATATATTATTTGTTGTATTACATCCTAATGTATCTTTATAGGAGAAGAAATGAATACATTTGATTTCAAAAACAGGGCCATTCGTCTTATTTCTTTTTTTCTCTTGAGTATATTTATATATGGAAAAAGAAACTAGGAACAATATCACAAGGTGTATGCAACATGATCTACTTTAAATATCTACAAGACTACTTTATGAGACGAAGCCGAATATAATTAATAGATCAAACGAACTTACCTAAGTGATGTTCGATCTTAATTATATGAAGGCTTCGTCGAAATAAATAAAGTCCCAATCGCTCCCTAAAAAACCCCTATGAAAACATGTTGCATAATATGCTTTAAAAGAGACTGGTTGTATAGCGCGTGGCGGCGCCGCCGGTGACGCGGCGGAGGTGCTGAGTGGAAGCGATGTTGCCGCTTTGCTTTGGAAATTTGTGGCCAATACGTGAAAAATCAGGGTACAAGACTACTTTATTTATTTCGACGAAGCCTTCATATAATTAAGATCGAACATCACTTAGGTAAGTTCGTTTGATCTATTAATTATAGGAACCTACCTCACCATGATTGTTCAGATAAATGAACTGTTTGCTTTCCAGATCCTTAAATAATGCGTGAAGGTGCAAAATAAATCTTATGTTTTTTATATTTATCTAGTACCATTAAAAATGTTTAAGTTTATTTGTTTTTCTTGTAACAAAAATAAAATAATTTACATGCGATGTGTATTTTTAATTAAATTGTAAACCTGATTTTTACCCTCCATGTACACCTATTTTCCTATAAAGTTTCATTCTATTATCCTTATTCTGATCTCCTCAGTTGATGGCGTATCTGATGATAATTAGTAAAAGATGTATAACAAAACGACGTATCTGACTTTTATGTAAAAAAAAAAAACTGGATAGTTGCTTCATCAATGCGACTATTTCAATTGCACCCTTAAGTTTTTCAAATTATTATGTCAAAATTGTGAAAACTTCAAAATTTGCACAGCAGCGCTTACTTGCCGTGCTTATCAGAAACGCCGTATATACAAAAAAATTTAAAAATGAGTTTTTTACATATTCTTGCTTGAATTCATGTTTTCTATGCAAAGAACTTAGTAAAAATGCCGTTTGAAGCTTCATAACCGTAAAACAACATAACTATTTTGCAGTAACTAACAAAAATTTGGTTGCATGCTCATTAAAACCGCCGTAACATTATTTAGCATAAATGCAACAGCTTCCGGTCAGATCCTGCGTTTTTTTAGTACATATGAATTGCCGCGTTCCTCCCAAGTACAAGTCGTGTCTTGTCCGTTAGTCCGTTATTAATTATTTCCAACGAACTAATAAATATAGAGCTAAGATACTAGTTTAAAATTACATATGGTGCAGCATTTTAAGTATATTTTTTTTTTTCATTTTAGTTAGACACAACTTTGAGTCAATTTGAATCTAATGGCATGTTGAAATATCACACTCTGGTGTCATGCAGTAGAGAAACAGTAGGTTTAATGGCAGATAGAGAAGATTGCGAAATTCAAGCTGAATTTGAGGTAGGTTTAGATACCTGTTTGCAATATTTAATTCAATTTTTTACACGTGTATATATATTGCATATATATTCAGTTGATAAAAATATTAGAGTATCAGTTTTCCTTAATTTCATAGTTTAAAGTATTTTTTTTTTCTAGGAGAGTTTAAATTCATTGAATTGCTATTTTTAGGCACTACCACACTAACCCTGTTACAGAAACAGAAATTCAAAAAAGTGAGGTAAATAATAAAAATGTCGTAATATTAAGAATCTTTAAGTATGTACTTCAAAAGTGCATTTTGGAAGTGGAGTTCATAACTTGTTAGTAACATACAGCAAAAAGGCTGGAATGGTTAATTATTTGTATTTTGCAACAAATAAGACTTTGTCGGATGATAATGACATAAGTCATCGAAATTCATCAGATCTTTATCAGATGTTTATTAATAGAAATAATACTTTTTGCTTTCTGCAATGGATATCTCATACAAAAAAACAGCTAAGTTTTCATTTGATTTTAGGAAGACCACGATGTTCCAGATTCTTCTGTAGTTGAAGATGAACTGGTTTGTGTGAATAAAACATTCTATTTGACATAAAAACGAATTTTTATGATTTTTAGATTGCTAAGGATGCTAATCTTACAAAAGCTGTAACTAAACGCAAAAGAAAAAAATCACCGAGAGTTTGTTTAGCAGGAAAAAGAAAAAAGCCGAATTAATAAAAGCGCAACACCCTGTCGGCCCTTCGTGTAATAAGGAAAAATGTAAAATTAGATAGTCGGTACTTTTTTCTGAGGATCACAGACGTGAAATCAATAACCAGTTTTGGGAACTATCTTATGCAGAAAGAAGATCATTTCTTTTAAGCTCTTGCGAACGTTTGGAAATTAAGCGTCGAACAACAGAAAAGAATGCTAAATCATATGTTAGACATAATGTTTTCAAATACACCTTCAAAGACAGTTCTGGGGTAAGAAAACATGTGTGTAAACATTTTTATTTGACCACTCTTGGATACAAACCAACCAATGATCGATTCATTTATGAAGTTCTATCAAAAACGCCAAAAGGAAGCATAGCACCTTTAGAAGACCAACGAGGGAAAAGTCGGTCAGCAAATTTTATTCAAAAAAAAAATGAGATAGATGCACATATTGAGTCTTAATCCAGTTAGTTCACATTACAGACGTGCACATGCACCGTGTTCGGTATGTCCCCAGCGATATAACTGTCAGAAGCATGCATGCTGATTTTTAAAAAGAAAAATATATCTTTTGCTAGACTTGGCAATGAAGAATGTGAGACTTGTGAGAGTATGAAGCTTCATGAGCATAATGAAGATAATCTTCAACCTGCATGTGAAACCTGAACGATTTGGAAATATCATATTGATATGGCTAAAGCGTCACCTGAAAAGAAAAGAAAAGCGCATGATAATGAAAAAAGAACTCTTATTTTTCTGCTGAATTAGAGAAAGTGATAAAGTTGCCAAGATTAGAGACATTTAAAAGGGTCTTATTTATCCAAAGGCTTTCAGTTTATAATGAGAGCTTCGTTCCACTGGGGAAAAAGAGTCTGGCAAAACCTTTTGCAGTACTTTGGCATGAAGGTATAAGCGGAAGAGACCAAGAAGATGTTACAAGTGCATTTTATGCATTTTTTAAAAAACAAAGAGACTTAGAAAAAATCACTGTTTGGCTTGATGGGGTCAACTGGGGTAAATGTAAATGGGGGTAAACTTAAACGCTTTCACATTCATGTTTAAACTTCGCGCCCGACGCTATATTCCTCTTCTGCTATGATGCCAAATTTCACCGGAAGGCATTGCCGCCAAGCAATTCAGCATGCGATTGAAATTTCAGTTACAAACAAGCGGTCATAGAAGCACGTGCATTTTGTTGTGTTTACAAAGGTAAATATCTAGAGATATTATGCTTTAATTTGCTTTCTAAAAGGTAAGCAGTTTTGCATTTGGATTATTATGGCTTTTGAAACATATATTTTTATAATTATACTCTTTTTTCCGTCATTAACGCCTAGTTTTTAACAAAAAAAAAAGATGTTTACATTTACCCCTGATTCTGATTAGCTCGGATAAGGCCTGTTTTATTTATAACCCAGATGAAAGTGGTTTTCCTAGTGACCCTAGTCGCATTCGTGCAATAGGTCAAAAAGGTAGGCCACTTTGTAGAGTATCCGGAGGTAGTAGTAAGGAAAATACCACCGTGCTCGCTTGCATTGGAGCCGATGGATCTGTTTTACCTCCGCTAGTCGTATTCAAGCAGTTCAGCCTAGATGGGTTTCAGAAAAAGGATACCCTGGTACCCGTTATACCACCTCAAGTAATGGATGGATGTAGGAGCCGCAATTCTTCCATTGGTTCACCAGTACTTTTATACTTCATATCCAAAAAGTACGGGAGGAGAAACTATCGCTGAGTCAGTATGCTTTACTTATTTTTGATAGCCTTGCCAGCCATATGAGTGTGAGGATCTTAGAAGAAGCCATTAACAACAACATACTTTTGATCAAACTACCAAGCCATTTGACAGATAGATTACAGCCTTTAGATAAGTGTGTATTTGGACTTGTGAAGACATGTTCGGAAAAAGAACTTATTTCTCTAGGCAAAAAGAAAATGGGTTCTGGCTCTGGCCGGTTAACTAAGGTAGAATTTTCCGAGGTTCTTAGGACTGTTTGGAAAAAATCTATGACATTTGAAAATATTATTTCTGGATTTAAAACAACAGGAATATTTCCTGTAGACAGCACCAAATTTCACATAACCGAATTTACTGGAAATAGTGTTGATAGTACTCTTCAATAACGAGAAAAGATGCAGCCACCTAACGTCTCATCTCTACATTCCTCTTTTCAAGCGATCATATCTTCCACATCCCAATCTAGCGCAACTGATATTTCAAATCAACCTTGGGTGTTGCAAACCAGCCTACAGCAAATTGATATGTCTGATGAACCGACCACTTCCCAAGTCAACACACACCCGATGATTGATTCCCAAAATGCAACTCGAGATACCAATGTTTCAAAGAAACCTTCTGATTTACAAGTCGCAGCTACAAATGGATCAGAAATTGAGAATCTCTTTTTTAAACGAACTGAATTGGAAGATGTCGTACAACAAAAAACAACAAACGTTCGATTAAAACAAAAGACTTATGGTGAAGTACTTACAACAGATGATGTCTTGAAAAGACTTAAGGAGGCCGAAGAAATGAAGCAGTTGAAAAAGAAACGTCCAAAATTACAAAATACAGAAATAGAAACGATAAAGGCGAAAAAATTAAAAAACAAAAGTGGACTTTTCCTCAAGTGAAAGTGAAACAGAATATCTTGAAAATGCCAGTGATAGTTCCTTGGGTGAAAATGATGAAGATGAAATTGACATTAAGGCATGCCAATTTTCAGAGCTGACTAGTGGCAATTTCATTTTAGTAAGCTTTAAAGGAGGTAAACGAGGCTCCACGACATTTAAGTATGTCTGTGTAATAGAAAATGTTGAAGGCACCGACTTGGAAGTGATGGGTCTAAAATCAAATGACACCTCCCGGCAAGATTTTGCTGTGGTAGAAAAAGATAAAAGTTACATTAGCTTTGAACAAGAAATAGGACTTCTTCCTTTCCCAACAATACAAATTAAAGGAGAACGAATTTTTTACCATTTTATTAAGAGAGTGCCTGTTATTGAACAGTGAATCAAGATCATTATTTCCTTTTAAGTTTAAACATAATTTGGTTTTACTTTTCGTATATTTGTAGTTAGGGCAATATTACCCGTTTATTTATGTTTTTTTTTCTATTTAGCAATTTGATTGTTAACATAAGTTTAAGGAAAATGAAGTTCCTAATTTGGTTGTGCCTCTTTTAGAATCGTTACCTCTAATCCAATTTATTACGCATTGGTAATACTCCAGTTTATATTTATAATGTTTGTGAAATAAAGTTCCTCCGGAGCAACTAAGAAATCAGTTTTTATTTATAAATACAATGGAACTTGGGGTAAATGTAAACATTCCTTAAAACCACTTGAGATTATTATCAGACATCCAGTACTCATTGTGTTTACATTTTCCTTAGTAAAAGTATACATAAAGATATAGTTTAAAAACAAAGTATTTACATTTACCCCTAAAACACTGGGCAAAAGTAAACAAAACGTTTCTTTTTGATCTTCAAAATAAACAAATAACAAATTTTCAAGAAATCTTATTTCTTTGGAACAAAACAATGAAAATATGACAGAATTATGCTTTCCTATCTAATTTTATCCCTTACTTTTTGGTACTGAGAAAATAAGACATTTGGGTAAATGTAAACAAACCTGTCAAAAGCGTTTACAATTACCCCAGTTTTGACCCTAACTGCTCAAGCCAAAACAAAAATTGGTGCTTATTAAGTTTCCTTGTTTTCATTATAAATTCAAGTGAAATAAGTGCTGAAGAAATTGTCATTAATTATTTTGAACCAGGACATACATATATGTCAGCAGACCATTTTCATCATCAAGTGGAGCTGTCCTTAAAGAAGCAAGGAAACAAGTATGATCTTCCAGATTTTGTTAATGCTGTATCCCAAGCAAATAAGGGAGCAGTAGAAATCAAAAACATGTCTTTTTCAGATTTCTGTTCTTTCAAATCTCTCGTTTCACAATAAAAATTAAAGAAACAAATGAATCGAATTTATCTCAAAGACATTGTTCAGATTACCGCTCGCAGAGGGCAATATTATCTTCTTTTCAAAACCTCACATTCGGAATGGGAACCGAATAATTGTTTAGATTTTCTACAGTTTAAAGCAACCAAGCCCAATGGTATGAAATTGCCGGAGCCGTTACATAAGCCTGGCGGTTTTCCTTCAGAAAAAAAAGAAAACATTTTAAAAGTGTTAAATACAATAATGTCTGAAAACAGAAAAGATTTTTGGCGAAATATACCTGGTAGAACTGATTCTAATTAGTGTTGCTCTTTGGTATTTAGCGCATATCATTATGAATATTTGTATTTTTGTTTTTACTTTGTAAGAGAATCAAAATAAAAAGTCTGTTTTTAAATATATTGAGACTATAATTCTATCTGTCACAAATTATTGGAAAGTAATTAGCAGAAACACTTAGCAAAAACTCAGATACGCCGGTATGTCATAAAGGGGACGATACGTTCAACTTTACAATACTCTGTCACTTTGGAGAAAGGTATTCTGAAGAACCAGTAATTGCTAGGACAGTTCTCTCTCTAATGTATCCCCTACTAGAAAAGGCTATCGACTCTTTTTGGATAATTTGTATACTAGTGTCGACCTGGCTGAGAAATTACTATAAAACAGAAACGATTGTGCAGGGACAATGAGATTAAATAGAAAATGCGTGCCCACTGGCATAAAAAAAAAACTATCTAAGGGTGAAAATTATGGTTAAAAAATAGCGAGATAAGAAAGACGTTCTAGTGTTAAGCACAATACATGACGAAAGCCTGGGAACAATTCAAAAAAGGGCCGGCGATGTTGAAAAACCCCTGTGTATTCTGGAGTACAATATTAAAATGGGCGACGTAGACCTAACTGATAATTACTTACATTTTTATGGAACTACTCTGAATTCCTAGCACATTATCCAAAAATTTACTAAAAATCTGGAGGAAAGCTAAAAAGGCTAAATTTCCTGAAAGAACTTGGAGAAAAACTAGTAGAAAAATATAATCAATCAAATTCAAGACAAAAAAGAAGATCCAACAAGATACAGTAAACGCCACTTCCCTTCAATAATTCCACCCAATACAAAACAGAAACCAAAAAGGTAAAATATATATTTTTACTGATAATATAATTATATGAAAATATATTGATTTCAGGTGTGAGGTATGTCATGAAAAAAAAAATCGGCATGTTTCGGCATATTTCACATCAAAGAGTAATAGTACGTTGCTTTTTATCTTTGAATTATAAAATAGGGTAAAACAGACAGTCGTTGGCACCTATACAGTCATCGGCATCTTCTTATATAATCGTAAATTACTAACACAACTATGCGAAAAATTAATACTCTAATATACCCATCTCATATCTGTTATATCACGTGACGAAGTTTCCTAACCTAGAAGATTTAATTGGCGGCAATATCAGTACATTTATGGTAGTGCCTCCGTGCTGTCAGAAGTTCTTGTTGGTTACGGATAAGGAACCTCTATTTGAAGTCGATGTATTTTAATACTTGTAGGGCTAAGAGCTATTGCAGTAGTACATCTCATATTTAGATTTGTCACAGCGGCCAGTGCCAACGTATCCGAAAACGATATCAGGAAGTAGTTTTCTGAGGTAGATAATTACATGAAAGAAAGACATTTTGACCACGTTGCTGGAGAATCCGAATAGGATATTCAATGCTGATGAAACCAATTTTCAGCTATGTCCGGCAAACAAAAAAGTATTAGCTCCTCGAGGAGCAAAAAATGTGTATGAAATTCAAGGGGACAAGCCAAAGCTACATTAACAGTCATGTTCAGTTTCTCTGCAAGTGCAGTTGTGGTACGTCCAATGGTTGTAATGGGTGATTTTTTGCTAGAATCTTTTTGGTAACACTGTTTTTGACAGATGACGCGTGAATCGTGTCTTGTGTCATTGTCAAACTTGTTCAGTTTGGTCTATGATTTAACCATGAATCGACTTACGAACGAACAACGCTTGCAAATTATTGAATTTTACTATCAAAATTCATGCTCGGTTAAGAGAGTGCATCGAGCACTGCTTCCAATTTATGGGCAATTTGGTCGGCCTACTGAGGGAGCTATTCGGAAGCTTGTGACTAAATTTCAAACACAGTTTACATTATTGGACATTAAACCACCAAGACGCAGACGTAGAGTGAGGACTGAAGAAAATATTGCGGCTGTATTCGCCAGTGTTAGTGATGACCGTGAAATGTCGATTCGCCGCCGTTCGCAGCAATTGGGCCTCTGTTACTCCACTACGTGGAAAATTTTGCGACAGGATTTGGGTGCAAAACCTTATGAGATACAGCTGGTGCAAGAATTGAAGCCACACGACCTCCCACAACGTTTCCAATTTGGTGAATGGGCGCTGGCAAAGTTGGAGGAAGATCCACATTTTTATCGAAAAATTGTGTTCAGCGACGAAGTTCATTTCTGGTTGAATAGGTACGTTAACAAGCAAAATTGCCGCGTCTGGAGTGAAGACCAGCCAGAAGCATTGCAAGAGCTCCCAATGCATCCCGAAAGATCACTGTTTGGTGTGGATTATGGGCCGGTGGCATCATCGGGCCGTACTTCTTCAAAGACGACAATGGCCGGAACGTAACTGTGAATGGCGAGCGCTACCGTGCGATGATAACAAACTTTTTTTGCCCAAAATGGAAGAGCTGGACTTGGCTGACATGTGGTTTCAACAAGACGGTGCCACATTCCACACCGCACACGAAACAATGGCCCTATTGAGAGGCCAGTTCGGTGAACCGTTTATCTCACGTTTGGGGCCCGTCAATTGGCCGCCTAGATCGTGTGATTTAACGCCGTTGGACTATTTCTTGTGGGGCCATGTTAAGGCTAATGTCTACAGGGATAAACCAGTAACGATTGACGCACTAGAAGCCAATATGAAGCATTTATTCGTGAGATACCGGCCGATATGTTGGAGAGAGTGTGCCAAAATTGGACCTTGCGCATGGGCCATCTAAAGCGGAGCCGCGGCCAACATTTACATGGAATAATCTTTAAACATTAAATTATATTGACCGTTCTATCGACTCTAATAAAGATTTAATCGTTTTTTCAAATTGTTTGTTTTTTTGAAAATCAAATCCTATACCTCTTAAAAAATCACCCGTTATATCCCTACAAAAGAATTCCAAAGGAAATCCATTCATCTCGCCCTAAGTCATGGTTTATTGGCAAAAGTGGCAATGGCTGTATGACGTCAGAACTCTTTTATGAATATATACATAACGCTAGGGTTGTGGTATCGATACACGATATCATCAGAGTATCGATATATCGGTAAGAGAATATCGATACTTTACGTCGATATTAACGTTGCGATATTTTTTTGGTATCGATTCTTCGAAGGAAATATCGCATCGGCAGAAATAAGAAAGGAAATAAACATTTGTCGAGGCGAGGCTATAAATATGCCGACGTTATCTTATCGTCGATCGGCGGCAACAGCTCTGTTCTTTGTTTTTAATCAAATTTATTTGTTTTGAATCAAATTTATTAGGTGACCCTGACCATTATGTTATGACATATATGATATGATTTCAGATTTCTAGCAAGCAAACAAAAATGTTATGGGAATGACTTAAATTTCATTGCCTTCCAACCATTCGCATTTCTTAGATTATTTTTATTTAGAAGGAACTTCTAAATAAATCGAACATTGCTGAAGAAAAAGTGGTAGCATTTATAACGGATAGTGGCGCTAACATGGTAAGTGCCATGCACCAAACTTTTGGGAAAGATCAGCATATTCCGTGCTTTGCTCATTTAATAAACCTGGTAACTGATATTATTTTAAAGCCAAAGCCAAATAAAGATGAAAAAGAACAACACATACATCACCACCATATTTCCGCGGTAATAGAAAAAGTACGGGAAATTGTCAAATGGGTAAAAAATAGCGTCAACCAGAGCGATGAACTTAGAAAATTGCAAATAAATGCTGGTGAATCTTCAGGAATTCCCAAAAAGTTGATTTTAGATGTAAAAACCCGGTGGAACTCTACGTATCACATGTTAATTCGTTTTAAAGAACTAGCGGGCATACTTAACGATTTGCTTTTGTTTGCATCAAATGCCCCCATAATGGTGAACGCAGTAGAGATGGTGCAAATAAAAGAAATCATATTGCTATTAAAACCTCTGGAATTTATAACAAATGAGCTATCAGGTGAAAGTTACGTAACCATATCGAAAGTTATTCCACTGATAAATTGTTTAATGAATAATATCGAAACAATAAATTTAGAGACCGACATAGTTCTTGAAGCCAAACAGCAATTGGTGGCAGAACTCAAAAAAATATTTGGAAAAATAGAATTCAATTCAATTATAGCGATGGCAACTATTTTGGATCCACGATTTAAAAACGTACATTTCAAGGAACCTAGAGCACTTGCAAATGCATTTGCAGCCATTAAAGAAATGATGAAAAAAGAAAATCGTCATCAGCATCCGGCAACATATACTGAACAAATAGAAGAAAAAGACGAAAATGATTTTTGGAACCATCATAAAACATTACTTGAAAATAGAAGCCGCCAACCAAAACCTTCTGAAGGTGTTGAAGAAGAACTACAATCATACCTTAAACATTCGTTGGCACCCTTATCCAGTGACCCTTTAGAAGAATGGACAAAGATGAAAGCTATTTACCCTCAGTTGTATAAATTAGCCTTGATGTTCTTTACAGTAGTGGCTACTTCTGTTCCGGCAGAGCGTCTCTTCTCCAAGGCAAGTTTTATAGTAAGTGAGACTAGAAGTCGGCTCTTGGGCAAAAGACTAAACAAATTGATATTTCTCTCTACTATTAGAGAAAATGATTGGTTTCAATGATTCTACACATATATTTTTTTTAATGTTAAACTACGAGTTTGTATTGTTACCTAATTTTCTGTATTAAATCGAAATAAATTGCACTATGACCACCCCATACATCGATTGATATACTAGCATTTATTTATTTGTTTATTTATTACAAACATATGAGACGATACAACGTCACAATTAACCAGTACAGCTGGATTTTTCGTGCATATATTCCAAATTGTAAGAATTGCTGCAGTTGGAAGACCTAGGCGTAGACGACCATAAGCTTCTTCGACGTCTGGGTATTTTTGTGCACCGACAATTGACCAAGTACTGCACCTGCACGAATTCTCTATTAGGGCTTTGGGATACTGTCACTTGCGAAATTTCGCAACCTGCTGGGCACTCTTGCCGGAAAGCACCTCTTACTTCCGTCAGATACTGACAATCTTGTCTATACAGATTGTCTTGTCGGTGATAATGGCATATCCAGCGATGTGGATTTCTCCCTGTTTGTGTTACAGGGTAGTAATCAACCAAATGGTAACCGGGTGGAATTGAATTTTCCAATATTCGTCCAGCTTCCGCCATCAATGCAGGATTAACCCTGGAACTGCACACTGGGGTCTGAGAAACCCAGGTATCCCCTCTCTTGTAAGTGCTTCGAAGAAACGTAAATAGTTCGGCTGGATAGTTCGGTGTAAATTCGATCTGTAGTGAGGAGAGACAGTGCGTAGACGTTGGCTGTTATTTGTGCTATCTATCCTGTCCTAATATTGACTAACTTCGGTGAATGGGTACGGCAGACCCCAGTGTGTGATTTACGTTGATAATATTTATTTTGTATTCAATAGCTATGGCAAATTCTGACTGGGAAAATCGTCGTCCCTTAACGCAACGCGAGTTACAAAATGAGGTCGACAATGTATGGCAAAATGAAGATGAGGCAGATAGTGACGAAGACTTGTTTGGTGAATTATCTGACAGGGACGAAGATTATGTCGATGAACAACAGTCTGATACTGACAATGAACAGAGTGATGATGGTGATGAAGTTGTGTTACAGAATTCTGGTATATTGAGCAGGAACACTGCTAGTATAATGGGCAAAAACGGTCAACGCTGGAGTACCAAAATACCAGAACGCAGAGGCCGCACAACGAGAGACAATATTGTTTTACATATGCCCGGTCCTAAACAACAGGAGAGATTAGTTCGCTCTCCAATAGAAGCATGGGAGTTATTATTTAACCAAGAAATGTTATGCATGAGCTTATAGTAATGTGTACTCTGCTCATCTCAATTATCATAATAATAATAATAATAATAATAATATCATTGTATTACACACAAATCAAGAAATTGTGCGTAAGTGTTTTGAAAACTTGCCACAAAGTTATAAAAAGCAAACTAACCTTGTAGAGATTAAAGCTTTTATTGGGCTTCTCTATTTAGCAGGCGCCCTTCGACTATCAAATACGAATTTAGATGAATTATGGTCAATAAAGTACGGAAATGGATTATTTCGAGCTACAATGTCTCAACAGAGATTTCAGTTTCTAGCTCTCTGTTTACGATTCGATGATAAGAATGGTAGGGCTGCAAGAAAATTAGTAGATAAATTTACACATATCCGACAGCGTTGTGAAATTTTTATTGAAAACTGTAAGTCGTATTACACTCCCTATGAAAATTGCACAGTGGATGCGCAACTTGTCAGTTTTCGGGGAAAATGTCCATTCAGAATATACATGTCTAGTAAACCCGATAAATATGGTATGAAAATAATGATGATGAACGACTCTAAAACTTTTTATATGGTTAATGCAATTCCATATGTGGGAAAAGTTAATGTAGAGAATAATGAGCCAGTACCTACTTATTATGTTCGGAAACTCTCAGAACCAATTCATGGAACCCACCGTAATATAACCATAGACAACTGGTTCACCTCTATACCTCTATGTGAGGAAATGTTCCATCAGTATAAATTAACAATCCTAGGAACACTGCGAAAAAACAAAAGAGAGATACCCACAAGCTTCTTAGGAAGAAAAGAAGTTGGCACGTCCCTTTTTGCTTTTGATCACAACAAAACGCTTGTTTCGTATACGCCTAAGCGAAATAAAGTTGTGCTTTTACTATCCACTTTGCATCCTGATTCATCCATTAATGTTGATACTGGAAAGCCAAACCTGATACATTCATATAATGAAACGAAGAGAGGAACGGATAGTTTTGACCAGTTATGTCATTCTTACACGACATCACGCAAAACTAGAAGGTGGCCCGTGAGAATATTTTTCAATATGTTGGATGCCAGTGGAATTAATGCTATGATTATATTCTCTCTTGTGAATCCAGATTGGAAAGAAAATACTAAAAATAATCGTAAAACGTTTCTCAAAGAACTAAGTATATAATTCATTAATTGAGCCACATTTACGAGAGCGGGCACAAGTGACCACGCTGCGATCATATCTTCGGCTTAGCATTAGTGAAATTCTAGGAATGGATGCGCCACAAAGACAGCATCCAGCAACAGATTTGCCAAGAAAGGTTAGATGTGCAATATGTCCACGTGGTAAAGACAGAAAAACTAACTTTGGATGTTCTAAATGCTACAAACCATATTGTTTAGAGCACAGTGCTAAACTTTGCTGCCAATGTGAAGACACAAACTGAGTTTCATGGCTAAGAAATTTATTGAGGTGTATTTTCATTTTTCAACTTTTTTTATGTTCTATAATGACTTTTTAGACAATAAAAATGTATTTAGCTTTTTAAAAAATTTTTGTTGCATTTTTATTGATTACCTTCAGTTAATGTGCAATTGTATACTGATTTGTAATATTCTTTGTTCTAATACAATTAACGTTGAACCCAATGAACAACATATTATTAAAATATTTTCTTCTACGAATTATCTGATGTATTTTGACATAAAAAGTAAAAATATAATAATGAGGGTACATAACATCCAACAAAAATACTTGGGTTTCTCAGACCCCAGTGTGCAGTTTATAGGATAAAAAATAAGTGTGCAGTTCCAGGGTTAATAATCTCAGTGCAGGGCATATGATCTATAGTAAGGGCGGTATTACTTATTAGAATTATTGATAAAACTAGTCCTAGCACTGATGCCATGATGATAAACTGCTAAACTGTCGATCGCAAGATACGCAGGACTTAGGATAGGATTATACTGTACTAACAACACAAGTCGGAATTGAAAATGAACTAAACTTGAACGGCCTGAACTAGTGACGACTGCGGACTGCCACTGTCGGACTGAGGAGTACGGTAGGTCGCCGGATGGCCCGGATGCGATGCGCGATGCCGCGCCGCAATAACAAAACAAATCAAGGCCACGGGTATCGATTCTTAAACCTATCGATACTTACAAGATAAATATCGAAGAGAATCGATACCGTTTTTAAAATATATCAAATGATGCTAATATCGATACCCTCCAACCGATACCACTATCCCTACATAACGCCTTCCATCCATTTTTATTGAAAAGCAAAATACCACTTCCTGTGGTACTATTTGTAGATGGACACACAACTCACCTCACATATCAAGTGAGTGAATTATGCACAAAGCTCGGCATAATATTAATAGCCCTGTATCCCAATGCAAATCGAATCCTGCAACCTGCGGATGTGGCTGCATTCAAGACAATCAAGGATGGATGGAAGAAATGTGTTTTGGACTAACAACGCTGAAATCCTGGAGAAGCCATAACAAAAGAAAAATTCGCCTCTGTACTGAATAAGGTTGTTAGTTAAATTCGGCCACAAGCCCTGAAAAATTGATCGCACCTGAGGGCTATTTCCGTGGAGTGCTAATGCAGTCAACTATGACAAATGCTTGGGCACTCACTCAAAAGAAAAAACAGTTGTACAAATCCATAAGAAACATCCAAAGGATAGTCATACAATTGATTTCAGAACGTTTAAAGAAGTTGTTGGAATCGAGGTCATTAACTCTCCGGGATCTGGACAGCTCAGCAGATTTGGGAATAATACTGATGAAACACTTCACAATTTGTACAAAGCCTTAAAGCCAGTTTCCCGTATTGATACTTCCGACATTACTACAGAAAACAAGCAGTATTTGGTAGAAGATGTTAACTTTAGTTTTGCAGTAGTACTCGTAACACAGAATGACTTTGATATTAGTGCAGCTACTGGTATATTTGAAAATACGCCAGAAGATAAGGCAGAAAAAGCGCAAAGCATTCCACGTTCCCCGCGATAAACAATCCAAAATTACGACATTCAGGGATTAGTTTACACTGGCCAAAGACACCAGATAGGAAAGGGAAGAAGAAACCTGGCCAAAAAGATCCTTATGTGATAACTTCTTGTGGTTGGAAAAAAATTAAAGAAGCAAAAATAAGAGAAAAAGAGGAGATTGAAAAAAACGAGAGGAGAGAAAAAATAAACTTTTGGAGAAAAAGAAACAAGCGACAGCAAAACAAGTTACAACTTCCAAAAGGGTAACAAAAACAACTTCAGTGATCCAGTACCCCAAAATTAATATAGTGTCTAATCTAGAGTAATTTCGGGTAATATGGAATAGGTTCTTATTTTTATGTAGGTAGCGACATCTGTATTTCAATACCTAAGCCAGCCTCTTTTACACCCTAAATACACAATAGCGTCGACAGGTTTCGCTGGTTGCGGTTCTCTAGTTTATAAACCGCAAATGAGCATTATTTGTGGTCACAAAGTTGTGCACGATAGACATTAGAATTTTTGTAAAGGTGTTATTTATTTACAAATCTTGCTTATTTTGACAGGTGAGTCTATTCAAATGTTAAGTTACTGTTTTAGAGGGCTGTTACCATATTTTTTTCTTAAAACATATTTGCAGCGTGTATTTTTTTCCTCAGTTGCTGTTTCGTTTAATATGGAATATTCCATATTATACTGCTTCTAGGTATCCCATATTACCCGATGTTTTTGTTTTGAGATTTAACCATATTTGTGAAGAGACAAAAAGCCTAATTATCAGCAAAAATTGGGTCGTTTTGCGTATGAAACAAGTTTTTTTTGCAGAAACTATGTCGGCAAGAAAAAGAAAGCAATGGCAGTCTGATGATATGCGCAAAGCAATTGAAGATGTTAGAAGTAACAGGTTGGGCTATTTGTCAGCTGCAAAACGTTATGACGTTCCACGAGCAACACTTCATCGCTTGTGCAATAAAGAAGGTTCTCCTGATACTGTTTGCAGTACTACATTAGGCCGAAAAACAGCTTTGCCACCGGAATTGGAAACAGAACTAGTGAAGTATTTGTTGATCATGGATCAAATGTATTATGGATTAACCAGAAAAGATTTGCGATCCATGGCTTTTCAGCTGGCTCGGCGCAACAGCCTTCCACATCCATTTTCATTTTTACGGGAATCAGCTGGAAAAGACTGGTTGTATGGTTTTATGAAAAGGCACAAAGCTTCTTTGAGCATTCGAAAACCAACTGGCACTTCTCTAAATAGAGCTCTCGGTTTTAATAAGGAAGACGTCAATGAGTTTTTTAACCTGCTTGAGAAACTTATGACAGAAAAAACTTTCATTGTGACAGGATTTACAATGTTGATGAGACGGGGTTATGTATTGTACAATCCAAATGTCCCGAAGTTGTCTCAAAAAGAGGCAACCGACAAGTAGGTGTTCTAACGTCGGCCGAGCGAGGCTCCTTAGAGACTGCAGTTTTATGTATGAATGCAGCAGGAGGGTTCGTGCCACCCATGATTATTTTCCCTCGCAAAAATTCAAGTGAGCAGCTTAAGAAAGGAGCTCCTCCGGGCACTTTGTTTGCGTTTCACCCCTCGGGATGGATTCAGACTGAGCTCTTCACTAAATGGTTTGACCATTTTTTTGAAAGGACAAACCCCACCAAAGACCGTCCAGTACTCCTTATTTTAGATGGGCATCACACTCACACTCGAAATATTGACGTAGTCATAAAATCCCGAGAACATTTTGTAACAATATTATGTTTGCCTCCTCATACATCGCATAAAATGCAGCCTCTGGATAAGACAGTCATGGGTGCCCTGAAAACTTTCTACAATGAGGAAGTAAGGCTATTTATGCGGGCACATAATAGAGCCGTAACACATTTTGATACGGGCGAGTTATTTGGAAGAGCCTATACAAAAATCCAGACTGCGGAGAGGTCATTAAAGGGATTCAGTACAACTGGCATTTACCCCTTTCGACGAGATGTTTTCTCCGATGAAGACTTCATAGCCGAACAGCAAAGACATCATGTGCCCCATCCTGTCACAGCAGATTTTCCAGAAAATAATGAACCAGCGCTATGTCATTCACCAAACATCCTCCCCAAGGATATCGCACCAATACCACAACTGAAAAAAAAAATAGGCTGGAGAGGAAGAAAACCTGGTCGTGCAAGGGTAGTAACCTCAACTCCGAATAAAGAGGAGTTAGAGGAATCTATTAATCGTTCACTTGAGAAAGTTACTAAGAGACTAGTCAATGAAGCAGGACCAAGTTCTCTTAAACAATCTGCGAAGAAAAAGCGAAAAGCACGTTCACCATCAACATCATCTTCATCATTAACATCTTCTTCAGAACCCGTTCCCGCAAACTCCTCTGATGAAGATGATCTCCCCCTGTCATCTTATATTAGTCCCAAGCAATGTGCTGATGACACGACGGAATGTATTTTTTGTCAAGAGATGTTCACGATGAGCAAAAGCAGAGAGGTATGGGTGAAATGTGTCATTTGTAACGGATGGGCTCCTGAAGCTTGCACAAGTTGTGAAGGTGATATCTACATTTGCGATTTTTGCAAATAAAATTAAGGTCTATCTTATTTGTTTTATATTTGTTAAATTACCTAACGTGAAGGATTAAACTTGTTTTTTCTTATTTTTCGTATGATTTACCCTATTCCATATTACCCCATATACCTATTCCATATTACACTTCTCTTTTGTTTGACAGATAAAAATAACTAATTGGAAAGTATTTTTCTCTACACAAAAATGAGGTTTGCTTCAGTTGATCTGGTGGTAAGCAATTGTTAGGTAACATCGTATAAGTGTTTCAACAAATTTTCAGAAGAAAAGGTGTATTATTTTTTCAGTTATTGAGAGAAATGAAAATGGTATTCCATATTACCCGAAACTACTCTATTAATTACACCTGAAAACTCAAAGGAAAGCCATGTAAAACGGCTTTTCAAAGATGAGCTTGATAATTCATGTAATTTCAAGCAGAATGTCAAATGTACCAATGGGCTCTGCTTTATATGCGTGACGAATATAGGCGAAGTGAACAAAGGTGTCAAATGTTACTTGTGTACAAGGACCTATCATGAAAAATGTATTATGAAACATGAAAGTTCAACAAAGATAGACCAGTTCATATGCAAAGCATGTTGGAAATCTTTGAAAGCAAGATAGAAAGAAAATTGTTTGTGTAATAACTAGATTTACCTTTACCTATATTCTTTTGTTTTGGCAATAAAAAATGTCCTATTAATGTAGTTTGATTTATTTTAACTTGCAACAAACTAAATGACACCAAGCACTGTGCTTACTTGGGTATGCCAATGACTGACAGTACTCAAACCAATAACTGTGTCATTAGATACCAATCACTGGGCCTGCGCCATTTTGCTAAAAAACTGACTAAAAATATCCAAAATATGCGCGTTTACGGTATTTGAAGTATGGGATCATTAAAAGAAATATTGATTTTACAGGATCTATCGGCGTAAGGTATATATGCTATGACATGAGGTGGTGACATACAAAAAAGGCAGATAGAGCCGTTAAGCTGCCAATCACTCCCTATTCTGGTTAGGAACCACTCCAGCTTCCCAGTATCCGACTATGGCTCTGAAAACGGTTTCGTATGGTTAAAGACTGGAACGAGAACATACGTAAGCATCTATTTGTCTCCGAACGACAAAGTTGATATATTTCGGGCGAAGTTAGATAAATTGGAAGAGACTTTGCAAAACTTGGGCAACAACGTGGTGTTAGCTGGCGATTTCAACGCAAAATCGACCGCATGGGGCGTGGATTGGACCTGTTCGAGAGGTACAGCGATCATTGATCTAGCAGCTAGATTCGACCTAACTATCCTAAACATTGGCAATACATCCACCTTCAGGAGAAGTGGTCAGAGAGGGTCAATTATTGATATATCTCTGGCATCTTCTTCAGTAGCGCGCGCGGTGACAGAATGGGCAGATCTGGAAGATTACTCTGGAAGGTAAGGTTTAGGATCCAGCTAGATGGTGGAAGAAAAGACAAACCTACGCAAACTAGTGTTGGGGGATGGAATATTTCCCGTTTGAACAAAGATATCCTGAACAGACATCTTACCAATATCGAAGTTATTAGTACTCAAAATGCAGAAATATCTATGCAGAATGCAGAGGCCTTGCTGGAGACCACAATGCAGCAGATGATTAACTGCTGCGACGCCGCCATGCCTAGAAGATCTGCCAAATGTTACAGGAGGCAAGTTTATTGGTGGAATAACGAGATCGCAGAACTTCGTAAAAGAACTCTGCAGCTACGACGCATTGTACAGAGGGCTAAGAGAAGGGACCAACGAGATGTAGTCATTGCAGCAGCAATTCAAGGAAGCCAAAAGGCAACTGAGAATGGCGATTCGTGCTAGTAAGAAGGCATGCTGGAAAAGCCTCTGTAATGAAGTAGACCAGGACGTATGGGGACTAGGCTACAAGATAGTGATGCGTCGTCTTGGTCAGCAGAGACCTGTTGGCCCATTTGAGATGGAAAGAATGAAGGAAATCGTGACCACTTTGTTCCCTGAACAACCGGACAAACCCATTAAGGATTTTCAAGTACACGGAAACTTTGATCTTTTCACTGAAGAAGAATTGAAAGCCGTCGCTATCGTATCGAAAGTCAGGAAGTCCCCGGGTCCCGACTGTGTCCCGATAGAGATTATTAAAGCTATAGCGCTCGAACAGCCGACTATTCTGCTGAATACGTACAACACTTGCCTCCAAGCAGGTATCTTTCCAACCAGATGGAAGGTACAGAGGCTAGTACTACTAAACAAAGGAAAGGGTCTACCCATAACACCATCATCGTTTAGACCACTATGTATGCTGGACGATGCGTGCAAAATGTTTGAAAGGCTTATTCGACAGAGACTACGTGATGCAATCGAAGACGCTGGAGGATTATCCGCCCATCAACATGGATTCCGACCGCGCCATTCAACAGTAGGAGCACTGCGAGAGGTAGTGGAACAAGCGTACACGGCCTGGCGAGGAAATCACCGCAGTCGCAGCATTTGCGTTCTGATCACCTTCGACGTGAAAAATGCCTTCAACTCAGCAAGGTGGGTCGATATCATGAATGCCCTAGAAGAGCGCTTCAAGATTCCGGCCTACCTACTACGAGTGATTAACGACTACCTTTCCAACAGAAGTCTGACTTACGAAACCATAGAAGGTCGGCAGGTTCAGAAAGTCACTGCCGGTGTAGCCCAGGGTTCTGCACTTGGGCCGGACCTATGAAATGCGATGTACGATGGGAGCCTAAGAATCGAGCTACCAAAATGTGTCCAACTAGTGGGGTTCGCTGACGATATCGTTGCCGTGGTAACTGCCAGGACATGGAGACTGCGCGCCTAGAAACCGAGTTTACAGCGCACTAGGTGCACTTTTGGATGAAACAGCACGGCTCAGAAATGGCTGCAGACAAGACCGTGCTCACCCGACAAAGACTGCATTCCCTACCCCTGGTGCTCAACCTTTCGGGAGCTGCCATCACCTCTCATGAAATGGTGAAGTATTTGGGAATATGGTTGGACCAAAAACTGACTTACAAGCAACATCTCATAGAAGTGGCAAACAAAGCCTTAAAGGTTGTGACCGCGCGATCTAGGATTATGAAAAACGTCGATGGTCCTAGAGCAGATAAGAGGCGGGTACTGATGAACGTCGCTAATTCAATGATGCTGTACGGAGCGGAAATCTGAGCTAACGCAATGACTATCGAAACCTACAGAAGAAGACTCGCATCAGTTCAGAGAACAGCAGCTCTGCGAATATCGTCAGCGTATCGCACTGTCGCTGAGGGGGCCATTTTGGTAGTGGCAGGCGCCATACCGATTGATGTTTTGGCCCTGCAGCGTCAAAGGTTGTACGACACCCGTGACCTACCAAAACCTGCAGTCAGGCAACGGACCCTTCATGAGTAGCAGGCAAGATGGGAGAACGACCCTAAGGGTTCCTGGACGCACACGCTCATTCAGCAGGTTGAACCTTGGTACTATAGGAAACATGGGGATGTAAACTTCTACATCACTCAGTTTCTTACAGGATACGGAAACTACAACCGATACCTAAACCTGCGTACCATTAAGAATAGTCCCTAATGTCGCTATTGCCATAAGGACATCGATTCAGCCGAACACACCTTCTTCGTCTGTAGGATATGGGCTGTACTGAGGAACCAGTTTGAACAGCAAATAGGATCAACCTTCACACCTGAGTCGGCGGTGCCCACGATGCTTGCCAGCGAGAATCACTGGCATATGATCTCGTCCTTCGTGAACTGAAGAAGGCAGACGATAGAATACAAACATCCAAGAACTCCTAATCCGGCAGATCCGGGATGGGAGATGTAGGGTGCGATCGGACGACTGAAGAACAAGACGATGAAGACAAGACAGCCTGCGTGCGTGAAGTTATGCCATCTTGGCGGTTCCAGCACAAAGGCGGTTCGTAGACCCGCTCGCTCCAGGTTGCGGCCTGGCGACGGTCCTGTAAAAAAAACTCCCTATTCTACCTTAATCAAAAAATGTGCGGGGTAGATTTGACAGACAACATGATCCATTTTTATGCAATGTCACGTACACACCTCAAAAAGTATAGGAAAATTTTGCTCCGTTTCTTAGATATAACTGTATTGAACAGTTATATTCTTTAAAAAAAGCTTGATTGTAGAAAGTCACGTCTGAACTTTGCAATAGATCTAGCTGAAAGGCTGATATAAAAACTGTGGAATTGATATTGTAATGCAGGTAGATCAAAAACAAAAAGTTAGCTCGTTATAGTACAGAAGATTTACCCCTACCACTAAAGAAGAGGATCGAGTTTCCCTGGATCAGCACTTTGCCTTATCCAATCTTATTTTATTGTATTCACAGTTGTTAGCGCTCATACTATATACATCAATAGAATTTGTATTTTGATAGTCGAAAATAAATCTTTTTAAAAAGAAAGTAGACTGACTCGGTCAAATAATTGGCGCAGCAATCCTGAAACTGATCACGTAGAACCACCTCAAAATTTTCAGAAGGACTCATTCATAGACCACAAAACCTAGCACCAGAGGTAATTTCACTTAACGCCAGCAATGCTAGCGAACTATCCTACATTCTTTTTCCCGAATATGAAATTAAAATGTTAATCGATTCTGGATCAACTAAATCATTTATTGATCCCAGTATTGCCCGTAGATGTTTTCCAAATTTAGTCAGAGATGATCCATTTGTTGTATCAACTGTTTTTCAAAAATCCGCTCACAAATATAGTGCATCCACCCCGGCATCGAAAATTTTCAATCTTCCTAATCGTATGGATTTGAAGTTTTACCTATTTAAATTTCACAATATTTGATGGATTGATTGGATTAGATAATCTAGAATTATTGAGAGCTGATATTAATTTAAGCAAAGGAACTTTACATACGCCCTACGCCAAAATTAGACTAAAATTTCACCAGCTTTCTAACGACTTAAATTTGATAACCGTCGCACCTCGAACCGAACAAGTAATAAAAATCAAAACATATATCGCCAATGGTGAAATCGTAATTCCTCATCAAAAATTTCATAATTGTGAGATACCTGAATGTCTTACTATAGCAAAAAATAATTTTGCGCTGATAACGATTTTGAATAACACTACTAAGCCTGTTACATTGAGTTTTTCTCAGCCGATTTCAGTAGTATCATTTAATTTATCAGAAATGCCAGAAATTGATCTCAATTATTTAGACACATCAGAAAAATTTTACCTAGATTTGTCGAAAATCAGGATTGATCACCTAAATTCTAAAGAGAAATCAAAGATACTTCAACTTTACAGAGAGTTTTCAGACATTGTTTACCAGGACGGAACATGGGCGCCCCCAGGGGGGGGCCAGGGGGGGCCGCGGCCCCCCCTGAGATTCTGATTATTTGGTATGGTTTTTTTATATTTACTATCTACATAAAAAACAATTTTAGGATAAAAATATTAGAAATAAACTTGTAGCAGAGCAACGTGTATTGTATTCATAAACAGACGCTAACAGACTAGGGCTAATTTCGCCTTTTTTTGTTCTGGATTTTTTTAAATCTGGATTTGACGCATTTTGACAAAAATCCGCGAAATTCGCGCTAGTGTGAATGATGCCTAACCCTGGCGCTTGTGCAATAGGAAGTCACGTTAAGGTGCGTATACATATGCGAGCCGAGCGGTTCGCGAGCCGCTTGTGAGCCGCTCGATGGTGGTTCGTTGAAATGATTTTTTCAGCGAACCTCCAGCGATCCACAGATTCAGCGCACCAAACGCAAACAAACATCGCAGTCGACAAATGCAGTAGGGCTTCGCGAAACGAAAATTATACTATTTTGCTGGGTGCTGCAGTTTTAGTAATGGCTGATGTAAATAAAAAAAAGAGAAAACAACGACGTTGGTGGTGTACTAATTTATTCAAGAAACACAGTGGTACGGGAATTTTAATGGACCTAAAGTCGCAAGAAATAAGCGGACAGTATAAAAATTTCACTCGAATGACACCTACTGACTTTGAGAATCTGTTGCAAAGGATATAGCATATTTCAAAACAGGAGACTTATTTTCGTACTCCAATCTCTGCCCAAGATAGGTAAGTCGGTGTACCGTGGACAGGTAGCTTTGTTTTTTAACATTTTTTTTAAATTAATATTCTAGGTTAGCCGTAATACTTCGGTATACACGTTTATCAGACATAATATTTTTTCTTCCGACCATGAATCCATAACTTTATTGAAGAAAAATAAAGTTCGCTCGCGAGCTAAAGAAAAACAACGAACCTTGTCTAAACACGTCCCAATATGCACTGCGAATTCCTTTGTGTTCGTCGAAAAAACCGACAGGCCGCGGCTCGTCGCGAGCGGCTCACGATCTGCTCACAAGCAGTTCGTTTGGAACCATAAACCCCGTCCCAATTAGCCGAACAAGTTTCTCACAAGCGGCTCGCGAACCGCTCGGCTCGCATATGTATACGCACCTTTATGCTCCATGTGCAAGTGTCCGTCTACGCCGCCGCCGCGCGCCGCGGCCGTGAGTCAGCGCTGTGCTATAGTTGTCGTCAAGCGGCTAATGTGCGTATACCGCGATTTGAGGTTAGTTTCTCTTTATATACGCCGATATCTTATTTTTTTACATGCCTAAGTTGAAGCTTGAGTTTCTGCTGAAAGTTATTTCATAGGAAGTAGCTTTTTCTTATTGGTTTTAATTAAATTAAACACACACAAGTTGCAATTTACATCAGGTAAAATGATTCATAAATTTGTCATTATTTTCTTATATTTTAATTAATGTTTTTTTAGAAAAAAATGGACATTCGCAATTTTTTTAAAAGAAAAATTACAACCACCGAAGAAACCACTAATCCACTAATCTATATATATAGATATAAATACTTATGGTCCCTTCGAGACCCTTCTTCAAGATTAATAAGATGTAAAATCAGGTTAGACGAGTATGATATGAATATCGTCTATAAGAAAGGCAAACTGAATACCAATGCAGATGACCTGTCTCGTGTAGAGATCCATACAAAAGAAACCAGTTCATTTTGGAACGACTTAGATGATTTGATTCAAGAATGCGCGGGTACTCAACACCAAAACGTTAAGTTTGACCGACCAGTTCAGAAAGGCTCATCTGAATGAAGTACACCTACATTTAACTCTTCTACCCCAAAACAACCTGATACCGAATCTATGTTCGTAAACGTCGATAATGACGAAGACAGTATTTTCATTCAACCCCCAGACGAAACTGTAGATATCATTGAACATGAACAAGTCAATCTAGAATATCAAAATAATCGTCCTGAAAATCCAGACGAAACTGTACATTCAAATGCGAATCAGGGAAATAATCAGATTATCATAAATACAGTAACACATTCACCTGCACCACCAAAAATTTGTATTTTATTTGAAAGCAAACAACGAATTAACGTAAAATTTTCAGAAAATGATTTTGACGATGATGTATTTAAATTTATTCGAGATTATATTGCTCCTAACGTAATTTATCACTTATACTTTGAAAATCCTGATATATATGAAAAATTTTCTGTTGTTCTACAAAGGATGTTTAAGTCCGATACTTTGAAATTGAAAATGTGTAGAACCAAATTAGTCGACGTTACAAATAAAACTGATATCAAGGACATTATCCGGAATTACCACAAAAGCAAGTCGAATCATCGTGGAATTGAGGAAACGCATCAGAGAATAAAAGAAAAATATTTTTGGCCTAACTTGAAAAAAAATTCAAACATTTACAAATGAATGTGAAAATTGTCAACAATGAAAATATGTGCGTCATCCGATAAAAATTGCGATGAATCTCACCCCCACTGCATCAAAACCTTTTGAAATCGTACATATCGATACTTTCACTTTTGAAGGTTCAAAATTTTTCACAATTATAGACAGTTTTTCTAAATATGCTCAAGCATATCAGATTACTTCGCTTTCAGGAACTGAAATTGCTGATAATCTGATATTATTCTTTTCTCATCATGGAATTTCTACCCGAATTATGGCAGATAATGGCACTGAATTCAAAAATACCGTTGTAACTGAACTTTTGTCACTTCATAAAATTAAGCTTCATTTTATTTCGCCAAATCATCCAGATTCTAATGGAGTCGTTGAACGATTTCATTCAACTATCACCAAACATTTAAGATTGTTGAACACAGAAGGCTTTCAGAAAACCCCTATAAAAATGAAAATGCTGTATGCCATTTTAGCCTACAACCACATCTTACATTGTCACAAAATTAAAGCCTATAGATATAATCAATGGACATATTACGTCGAATGAACCATTCGATATCAAAATCGACCAATTACTCCTCAATGACTATACCAACAGCCACAAAGAGCGTACAAAACTATTATTCAAAAATAAATTCTGATCTCATTCAAAACAAAGAGAAAATGCTAGAACTCGTTAACAGAGATTGCGATAGTCCGACTACACTTGATAACCGAGAAACAGTATAAAAGCCTGATCAGATGAGGCGTTTTGACTCGCGCGTTCTCGAGATACTATAGTGTAAGAACACAGTGCACGCGAGATTCTCGCTTACCGGTAACCTGCGCCATCTCGCGTTTATCGCTTTAAGAATTATCACGTGTATTCATATGAACGTACACACAGTGAAAACAGGTTGCAGCAGGTCCGCGCGGATAACCTGCTCGCAGGCGCTCACGGTATTCAAAATTTAGTTTATTTCGGCTTTTGTCGCGCGAGTGAGTAGTATATTGTGATGGATAAAGAATTGCTTATTGCTGCGGTGTTTGAAAGAACAGCTATTTGGAACAAGAGGGATAAGCTACATAGCAATCGCAATGTGGTTGACAGATACTGGAAGGAAATAAGCATTGAAATAAAACAGGATGGTAAGTACCTAGGTGTATTTGTAGTGATATTATTTACATTGTATTGCAGTATTATTTGAAAAGCTTAATCTAGGTTTTGTATGACAAAGTATTGTGAGCAAAATATGTTACAAAAATATCGCGAATATTTTTAGCGTCATTCAGAGGTCTTCCCGTCGCTTTTTTACCTGTAGTTTCTGTGCAATTTTCGACAGATACTTCACTAAGATGTCTTTCGAAACCTTCCTTATCAATAATTGTGTTATGTAGAATGCAAATACATTTAATAATATTGTCAGCTGTCGTAATATTGGTTTCAATACATTTTGAAAGTATACGCCATTTTGCAGTGATTATACCAAATGTACATTCTATGGTTTTTCTAGCACGAGATAGGCGTTTATTAAAACATTCCTCCTCAATACTCAAATTTCTTCCACCAAAAGGTTTCAAGAGGAAAGGCAGGAGTGGATATGCCTCGTCACTTATTAGTACAAAAGGCGCCTTGGTTTTTGTTTGCGGAAAATTGCATGGTTCCGGAATTGCTAGTGTGCCATTTTTTAATTGACGATATAGTTCGGAGGCCTGAAATGTACCGCCGTCACTTTGTTTACCGTAACCGCCAATTTCTACAACAATAAATTTGTAATTAGCGTCCGCTACGCCCTGTACAACAACAGAGAAATAGTGCTTATAGTTATAAAACATTGATCCTGAATTTTTAGGACAAACAATTCGAACGTGTTTGCCGTCAATGGCTCCAATACAGTGTGGAAAATTCCAAATATTATTAAATTCTTCTGATATCCTTTGAAAATCTTGTTTCTTCGGAGTTGGCATATGAATAGGCTGTAGTACATCCCATATTATACAAACTGTTTCTTGAACTATTTGTCCTACGGTTGAAGCGCCAAGTCTAAACGAAAATCCAATTTGTTTGAATGATGATCCAGTTGCTAGATATCTGTAATTAAATCAGGATAAAAGTCAAAAAAATACTCATGACTTCATTACAATTTAATTAACACGGGCTTAATTTTGTAAACTGTGATTGTGACTGTCATGAAGAAAGTTGTAGATACCTAGAAGTATTCTATTTTTATTTTTTAGAGGCCAAGATCAGAAAGCAATGGAAGTATTTGCGGGACCAGTTCTCCGTTGAATTAGGAAAACTCCCCCCGCCAAGGTCTGGAGACGCTGCCGAAGATCTTCCTACATCCAAATGGCCGTATTTCACACAACTTCTTTTCCTGAAGGACGTGATCAAACCGAGGGCAGCCAGCGGCAATTTATCGATGATGCAGTCAGCTCAGTCCACACAGGAGACAGAAGAAATTCAATCTTCGAACGAGAATAGCGATAATGAAGAGTCTTCTCGAGAAAGTGAAGGTTGCGTGGTACCGCCTACTCCTATTTCAAGGAAAACGAATCCTACCTCAGCATCCATTACGGCACAGAGAAAAAGGAGAACTGCTACCGATGCATATCAAGAATCAATGCTGGAAATAGAAAAACGCAAAGTGGAATATCTCGAAAATAAGGCCAAAAGAGGTTGCAGTGATCAAGATGACGAGCATATGTCATTTTTCAAAAGTTTGCTTCCACATGTAAGGCAAATACCTGCAAACAGAATATTATGTTTCCGTTCCCGCGTGCAAGAATTAGTGGATCAATTTTCCTACCAACATAACACCTTTTCTCATCTGTCATCTTCTGCATCATCCCATTGTAGTGCGCCTTCTCCTTATAACATAGATCAGAATAGCTGCGCGCCTTCTCCCAACTATCATAACATACAAGAAACTACGCATTCGTCCATTCCCTTAAACCAACCATCAGTCATGTTTCAAAGTCTTCCCGCTACTGTTTCTAGGCTCCTTGATAATAACCAACAGCAAAATAAAACTTATGTATCTTTATCATTACCAGAAAATGGTATCCATCCATGACTCAATATTATTGTACAACTGATAAAATCAATAAAACAATATTTGTAAGTATCTAACTGTTATTTCATTTTACGCTGCAATTGATTCACGTTTAGAGAAAAGATTCGATCACGAGGCAGGAAATCGACCAAAAAACAAACGTATAAACAAACCCTCAGACTAAAACGATGTTTAAACTCACAAAACTCACAGTTCAAGTTAAGCCTGTGCAACAGAAATCTACAAATTGAACTAATTTTACGTCTAATCTCAAGTTAAGTAGAACTAGTGCTGGCGCAACAGGCCATTACTGAATGAGTATGATACTTTGAAAATGATTCTGATTATTTTTTCACGAGAAAACTTACCTTAAAGTTATAACAAGCCTTTCTTCTGGTAATATAGGTTGCTTATGCAGATTACACCAATTTTTGGTTAGACGATTCCCAACTTTCTCCAAAATATAATTGAATGTGTCCTGGCTCATTCTCATATACTGGAAGAATCTTTTATCATCTTTCTTCAAGCTTGGAAATAAATGATGGTATTCCCCATAAGTTATTCTTTCACGATTAATAGAATGTATTCCAACCCTTTTCCTTCTTACTTTGGTAGAAATCGACTCTAAAGCAATCAGATCATCATCAGAAGACGACATGTTGCTGCGAATAGATAAAGAACGCGACTAGCGAGTTTTTAAAATGATTTTCCTCGCTTTTACCGGCATCCACTCTGTGCTATCTCGGCGCGAGAAACAGGCGCCAATCTGCTTCGACTACCGGTAAGCGAGAATCTCGCGTGCACTGTGTGTTTGACCTATTGACACAATCATCCCGTCCAGGTGCTGCGTCGCGTTTTACAACTCGCGCGTAAAACGCGTGCAGCCAGCGAGACTCTCGACTCGCGCGTTTTACGCGAATTACGGCACTGCTATGATGATGATCTAATATGTAGAGTTGCTTAGGTTTGCACTTTTCGATTCCTTTGTTCTAGCGTAGGTTATAAGTAAGAGATGCATGTAAACCAAGGTGACCAGTACTCATTCGTCTTCTGTTAAATAAAGTCGCTTTTTTAAAAAGTCGTTCGTTGTTTGCACATTCTTAATTGGCGCTGCGAACAGGATATCGGCGTACCGAATCGATAATCGGCGGTATTGATTCACGAGTATCGCTCAATCGAGACCGAAAAAGTGCCAAAAATCGTCCGGTGTCTTCGGGTACGATTTCAATCGTTTTGACGTCGATCACAAAGAACTTCAAAGGCTACACCGAGCAGGCACATCACCATCGAAGTACCAGGCCGAAATACTTGCTAAGTATACTAAGTGACATATGAATCCGAACACCCAGTTTAAATGGTTTTATTTTGATAAAAGTTGGTGAATGTATTTATCTTACTGTAAATAACAAGCGAAAACATTTTCAGCCTTATCAGTTGGACATTCCGGTTTTTATACTGCTTTTTTTTAATTCACTAACGCTCTAAAAATGAATATTTCAGCCGCAGTAAAGAATCAACGTTGGCGGATTTTGGTTCTTGACATCCTTTACGATCGGTTACGATGCCTAGAGTACGGAGACCTGTACGACTTCGTCAACTTAGTCAGTTTGATAGGGGCCGTATAGTGGGACTTCGGGAAGCTGGACTTTCTTTTCGGGCAATTGCAGTGAGAGTGCAAAGAAGTGTAGACACTGTGGTTAGGTGTTGTCAGGCATGGCTTCGAGAAGGCCGTACGCAAAGAGCAAGGGGCACTGGACCTCGCCGTAGAACAACAGACCGTGAAAATCGCCGCCTAAGATTATTGGCCTTAAGGGACAGTTTCTCCACTAGCAGGTCCATTGCAAATGAATGGTTTGCAGAACACGGAAGACCTATTGGCATGCGAAGTGTTTACCGACGAATGAGAAGTTTTGGCTTGTTTTCATACCGGCCACACTGGGTCCTCCCTTTAACTCGAGAACACCGACGTAATCGCCTTGAGTGGTGCAGACAACGGTCACTCTGGGATCAGGAATAGAACAGTATTGTCTTTAGTGACGAATCTCAGTTTTGTTTAGGCATGCACGATGGTCGTGCCAGGGTTAGAAGACGATGTGGTGAAAGGAGGAATCCACAGTTTTTTGTTGAAAGACATGTTCATCACACTGTTGGAGTTATGGTTTGGGGTGCTATAGCTTATGGTTCCAGGTCAGCTTTAATCTTCATCAGAGGTAACATGAACGCGCAGCGTTATATCCACGAAGTTCTAGAACCCCATCTTTTACCCTATCTTGACACCCTGGCAGATCCAACTTTCCAACAAGATAATGCCCGACCACATGTTGCAAGAGTCACAATAGACTTCTTTCAACATAATGATGTCACATTGTTACCATGGCCACCAAGATCTCCAGACTTATCCCCAATTGAGCACGTGTGGGATATGATGGGTAGGAGATTGCTCAATTTGCAACGTCCTCCTCAGACTCTAGAAGCATTTCGAGAGGAGTTGGTGGTTGCCTGGAATGAGATACCACAGGAGGACATTGACCACCTAATCAGAAGCATGCCTAGGCGCGTTGGAGAATGCGTAGCACATCAGGGTGCATCCACACATTATTAAAAGTCAAAGGGCTTTAAAGCAGTGCAATCATTTTGAAATTTTTATCATTTACTTATTATGCTTCATTAAGTACTTATACAAAATTTTATTAAAATAAAACCATTTAAACTGGGTGTTCGGATTTATATGTCACTAAGTATATTTTGGGAGCAGGCAACGACACTTGAGAAAACGACAGGAACTGACAGGAGCGAGGTGCTGGATACACGGCAGGCAAGCTGTCAACTAGGAGGAGCTGTATTGGCCCAAGGAGGTATCTCAGATCTCTCCAAATGAAGCTGCTAGTGCCCAGTGTAGCGTAAGAAACAACATTTACAATTTTTGCTGTACTCAGTGATTTTTCCATTTATTTCTCGAAACTTTTTCGCCCTCTATTGCTTTACATTTATATATACTCGTAAAAGCTATCTATAAGTAAACTTATTTAGTGACTTTAATTGCATATATTTAATGTCCGATTCTGAATTTGAATCTGTAGTCGAAAATACACCTGTTAGACAAGTTATTTTGACACCCTCACGTCTTAATTTTAATCAGTCAACCATGTCTCTTCAAGATTTACAAATTAAATTCAATGTAGCTAAATATATGGTACCAGAATATCATGGAGGTCACAGAGATCTAATTTATTTTATAATTCAGAAAAGTTTATTGCAGAATTTGTTAATACACCTTTTGTTTCGTATGCTTTCCAATACGTTATTTCTCAGCTGAAAAGCGAAGTAAGAGATTTAGTGCATCTAACTAGTCCGAGAACCTGGCCAGATTTAAGATCATTATTATTATCCAAATATAAAGATCCTAGAAATGAAGAAACTCTTCTCACCGCCTTATATACGTCAGTTCAGAAACCTAACCAAAAATATGAAGACTTTTATCAAGAAATTAAATTTAAGGTACAGAGCCTGAAAGAATTTGCAAATTTAGAATACCATGATAATCCCGATCATATCGCTTTTAAATTGAGAGACTATGATAGACAGTCTTTGAGCTCCTTTATCTCTGGTTTGAATGAACCATATAGGTCTTATGTAAGACAGCAAAATCCTACTACAATTGATTCTTGTGTTCAATATTGTCGTGATTATGATAATTTGCAAATGCAAGTTGATTACAAAAATTTCTTAAGAACGAGCCTATATAAACGACAACAGCCTCAGTCTCAGAATAAAGTACAAGCTTCAAATCAAAATTTCCAAAGGTCTAATTTTAATTTTTCTCAAAAGCCCAATCAGTTTAGAGCCCAAAATAGTCAAACTTGGCTAGAGCCACAACAAACCTTCCCTACAGGTCCCACGCAACTACCACCACCTAAACAAAATTTTAAACCTCATTACCCTACGAACATTCAAGCTTTCAGACCACCACAGAATGTTTTTTTCCAAAAAACCCATTCCAGGCCAACAAAAAAGTAATCCTATACCTATGTCTGTATCTACAGCACGCACACCGAAACCCCAACAAAACCCATATGTCAACAAATGCCCAGTAGAGTTAATGCCTTTCAAGTAGGTCCCAAACCAAACCATTATTATGTCGAAGAAATTACTCATCTTGAAAATGAGGAAGAACAAACTTTTGCAAGAATGCCACAATATGAATCTGAGGAATATACCCAAGATTTCGATTCAGACTATCTCCCCGATGAATCTTATTTTGAAAACAATGACGAAGAAAATTTTCCTTCGACGATCCAGTCTCAAAATTTGACTTAGATATAAATAATTATCAAAAAACTCATCTTCCGTATATTTTTTGTTCTCAGTTTAATCTTATCATCTTAACCCGTAACTGGTGATGCGGGGTCAGCAGATTTTAAAAATGACGTACGTCTTAGGTTATTTCGCCTAGCCGGTCGACCGCTTCAGTACCTTTCAGTCAGTGTCTGGTGTGATAGCCGAAGGGATAGACGTGAGTAAATCGGTAAGTGTTTACAAATTATACTGAATTTATTGCGCAGTGGGGTCACTATGACCCCGCCTCACTAGTTACGTTTTTTTTAGATATCCTTGGAAATTAGTTTGTTTTTTGCATTTTTAGAGAAAATGGACCTGTCACGTATTAATAAAATGAAAATCAATGATCCCAGATTTGAACAATGGGCTCAAAGTATATTAGAGGCGGAAGAGAGTGACTTTAGCGGGAATGATGACCCTCATAATGATCCCGATTATGTCAGTGAACACGAAAGCGATTCAGAAATTGAATGGGAGCCGGAAACCGTGGCACTGGAAACTACACTGGATGTTTCAGATACTACCTCACAAAATGCAGCACCTTCCAACGAGCACCAAGAAATTCCAACTTCAACTCCGAGAACGTACTATGGTAAAAATCGATACAAATGGACTGCAGATGCTCCACCTTCAAATGTAAGAACCAGAAGTCATAATATTATCTCTCATCTTCCCGGAGTTATTGGACCAGCTAAGACTCTTGGAAAATTGTGTCTCGAGAAAAGTGGCTGGGAATGCCTAATAACAAGCGATATTTTAGATGAGATTGTTCTCAGAAGTAATGAAAAACTTGCCAGAATTAGAACCAAATATGCTAATGGTAATAGAACGGACCTTAGGGATTTAGATGTTATCGAATTAAAGGCTTTTATTGGGTTGCTATTTTATTCAGCTATTTTTAAATCCAATAATGAAGACTTAAATTCGATATTTGCTACCGATGGTACTGGTAGAGAAGTTTTTAGATGTACCATGTCAATAAAACGTTTCCAAGTACTTTTAAGAGCGCTTAGGTTTGATGACCAAATTACAAGGGAAGACCGTAAAAAAACTGACAAACTGGCCCCCATTTCATCAAGTTTACAGAAAACAGCAAGAAGAATTTTTCCATAGGGCAGTATGCTTGCATTGATGAAATGCTTATTGGTTTTGGGGGGAGATGTGTATTTCGCATGTACATGCCTCAAAAACCCCGAAAATATGGCCTAAAAATAATGGCACTAACTGACGCTCGAACTCATTATTTTCTGGATGGGTATGTATATACAGGTGCTGGAAGTGACGGTCAAATATTGTCAGAAGAGGAAAGAAAATTTAACAAACCAACGCAATCAGTTCTTCGTCTGGTAAGATCTATTGAGGGTACTAACCGTAATGTAAGAGCGGACAATTGGTTTACATCATTAGAAATTATAACTGAGTTGCAGAAGCGAGGCCTAACTTACGTGGGAACTGTTAAAAAAAATAAGAGAGAGATACCTGCTTCATTTTTGCCAAACAAAAGTAGACTTACGGACTCTTCCCTATTTGCATTTGGCGATAGAGTTACACCAGTTTCTTATGTACCCAAACCACGAAAAGCGTTACTTTTGATGTCTTCAATGCACTACAGTAAGACAGTAAATAATGAAACAAAAAAACCAGAAATTATTGAATTTTATAATGAAACCAAAGGAGGCGTCGATGCATTAGACGAAAAATGTACAGTGTATTCTACACATCGCAGGAGTCGAAGATGGCCTCTAACTATTTTTTATACCATCTTGGATATTTCTTCCGTTAATGCATTTATAATATACTCATGTTTACCTGGAAATCCTCAGAAGTCGAGGTATGAATTTAACAAAAGTTTGGCGCGACAGCTTGTCCAGGATCATATGGAAAGAAGAGTAACTACTTTTCAAATTCCAAGGCAATTGAGATATAATATAGCCTCTATTTTACAGAAAGACGTGCCCGAACCATCAAATGATGTTTTAACAAAAAGGGTAAGGTGCTCTAAATGTCCAAGATCATTAGATCGGAAAACCAAGATTGTTTGCGCTAGTTGCAAAGCACCTATTTGCCATGTATGTGAAACACACATTTGTAAAGATTGCTTGTAAGAATGGCTTGCAATTTTTATGTTAAATTTTGTTTATGTTTATATTTTGTTGTTTGTAGGGTACATTGAACCTATATGTTTAGTTTTTAAGAAAAAAAAATATTTATGTTAGCTCATTTTATAATTACAGGGTAATTATTACGTTATTAATAAAATACCTGATTTTTGAGGCCGTTTCTTGATTTAAGTGTTTTTTGTGTTATTTAAGTTAATAAACAAATGTTTTCTGCGTTAGCTTTATCAGAAAATAAAGGTTTTTCAGTAATCAAGGCAGATTTTTTTTAATATAAAAACAATATTGACTTTTGCAAAAAAAATTGCGGGGTCACTATGACCCCGCCTCACCATATACGGGACAAAAAATGGACCTCACCAGTTACGGGTTAATTGATACTGGTGCATCATCCTCCCTGATCAATCCAGAAATTGCTTTTAAATATTTTCCAGATCGTATTTATGATCATCCTTTTGAAATTAATTCATGTACGTCCAATTTTAGAGGTCAATATGCCTGTAAAATTCCCATATTTTCTGAATGGAAGAATAAAACTGAAATTGAATTTTTAATTCTTCCTTGGCATTCACGTTATGACTGCTTATTAGGATTCTATGATTTACAAAAGCTTAATTGCTCTATTGATTTGACTAAACATCAGATTATTACTGATAATAATGTAAAATTACTTATAACACTTCTTTTAAGCCAATTCGAGAAAACAATCCAGTTCAGTATAGTTACCCGAAAAAATCATTAATTATCCGAAATTTGGATAATGGTTCTGTTGTTATTCCACCTTTGAAATTCAAAAATTCTGACGAATATTTTCCTGAATGTATCTGTAACGTAGAAAATAATGCTATTCAATATCCAATTGACATAAATCTTCTTGATATTTCCAACCCATTTTTATCTGAACCTCTTGATGATTTTCTAATTGAAAAAGAGTCTCCATTTTCTACTGAAAAATCCAATATACGTGTTGAAAATTTAATTCGTACGTCTCATATTTATGAATAGTGAAGAAAAAGAAAAGATTATTAAGCTCTGCAAGCAATTCAAACAGGTATTTTTCAAGTCTAACGAACCATTAACTCCCTGTAATGCCACTGCACACAAAATTAGGTTAAAAAATGAAGACCCAATTTATGTAAAAAATTATCGATATCCTTATCATCTCAAAAAGGAAATCCAAAATCAAGTTTCCAAGTTATTGAATGATTGAATCATTCGACAAAGCTATTCACCCTATCAATCACCCTGATGGATAGTTCCTAAGAAAATGGATGCATCCGGTGTTAAAAAATATAGGATGGTTATTGATTTCAGAAAACTGAATGAAATAACAATTGAAGATAAATTTCCACTCCCACTAATTGAAGAAATTTTGGAAAATTTAGGCAAAAGCATGTATTTTTCTACTATTGATTTGGCACAAGGGTTCCACCAGATCCCTATGGATCCTTAGTCTATAGAAAAAACGACTTTTACTGTTGAAAATGGCCACTATGAATATGTCCGTATGCCATTTGGGTTAAAAAATGCCCCTGCTACCTTTCAACGTATGATGAACACTGTATTGTTAGAATATATCAACGTTTTTTGTTTTGTCTATATGGATGATATCATTGTTTTTTCAAAATCCCTAGACGAACACATTTTGCATCTTCGAAAAATATTCCAAAAACTGAATCAGTTTAATTTAAAAATCCAACTGGACAAATCTGAGTTCCTGAGAAAAGATGTTCCATTCTTAGGTCATGTCATCACGCCACAAGGCATACTTCCAAACCCAGATAAAATCAAAGTAATTCAAGAATATCCTCTCCCGACTACGATTAAAGAAATCCAGTCATTTTTAGGCCTTATGAACTATTATCGTAAATTTATTAAAGGATTTGCACAATTGACTAAGCCATTCACAAAATGTTTACGTAAAGATGAAAAAATCAATATCAATAATCCAGATTATATCAATGCATTTAAACTTTGTAAATAAGCTCTTTGTAACCCACCTATTCTGGCTTATCATGATTTTTCCAAAAAATTTACATTGACAACTGATTGTAGCAATATAGCCCTATCAGGAGTTCTTAGTCAAAATAATAAGCCTATTGCTTTCCACTCTAGAACATTAAATACTGCTGAACGCAATTACAGCGTTATTGAAAAAGAACTATTGGCAATAGTTGATTCTTGTAAAAAATTCCGTCCTTATTTATTTGGTCAAAATTTTTTAATCGAATGTGATCACAAGCCCCAAGTTTGGTTGAGTTCTTTATCAGTGCCCAATCAGCGATTGATTAGATGGAAGCTTCAGTTAGAAGAATATAATTTTTCAATTAAATATAAAAAAGGCAAAAACAATGTTGTAGCCGATGCACTTAGTAGAATTGAAATTAACGCTTTAGAGGATGACGATCTTTTATCCATTTTACCACAAGTAGATTCTGTAGAAGAATTAACAACCCAATAACTTGATGAAATCTTGAATGAAGATAATTTACCTTTATTTGATTTATTAGATGAAATGCCGTTAGATGAACGACTCAAAATTGTTGAGCAATCTAATGTTACTCGACATTCATCTGCACAAAATCCTATCAATCATATATTGTATCAAGAAAAGAATTTTTATTTTTTCAAAAATCGAATACATTTTCAGTTAAAAAATCAGTACAAAATAACAAAGCCTTGCAATGGAACTTTAATGGTAACAGTCCGAAGTGGATCTGAAACAGAGCAACTTTTGAAATTTATGAAGGAATATCTTCAGCCCGATCATACTTATGGTATTTAGTATGAAAATCAACTTTTAGAATTCAAACTTAACGAACTTTTAGAACAGTATTTTTCGAACAGCGGTATAATATTTGTTAAAGCTTCTTAAAAGCCTATATACCTACTAAAATACTCATTTACAGAACAATTGAAGGGCTTGGGGCAGTAAGGGATCTAAGCCACATTTTGATGAAAAATTAGATTTCCATACGAGCGAACTCCTTGAGTAGGTATCTATGTCTGAAGTTGATTTGTTTGATGATCCGCTGGTAGATGTCGCTATAATCCATGAAGAGCGTTTTTGACAGATTGGTTTAGTCTACAAATTTTTACGCCGAAAAGGACATAAGCCACATACATTTCAAGATGGACGCCAAGCGGAAATTGTTCGCGGGTGAAAATAATGGATGTTTTAGTGATTCGGAGAGCGAAGATGGTTCTGAATTTGGATCAGATGATAGTGTAAAGGACAGAGAGTATAATCCGACTAGCAGCAGTTCTGACAGTGACTCCGAACGAGAAACTCAGGTGAATAAATAAACTTGTGGCTTGTGACCTTAATGCCGTTATAGATGTGGCTTATGCTTTTTTCACATAGGAGTGCAATTTTTTAATATTATCTGCAGTATTACTAGATTATGATTTCAGACTAATCATTCCTCAGAGTATATCGTAATCCTAATTTACAGAGGCCATTTTTAACAGCAAATAACTCCTGAACACATGATAAAAATATGTAATTTTGTGCAAGTGGCTTATGCCCTTCTTCGCCAACTAAATTGATGTCTGTGTCTTGTGACGTTTTTCAGTATCCGGGAATAGCGATAACTTTTGCAAAATAGAACTGAGATTTACTGTCACAAATAATTTTAGTTATTATTATGATAATCAACTGAAATAGGCATTCGTCAAATGATGTTTTTTTGTAACAATAAAATGGCTTTTAGGTTGCTGTAAGCAGAGGCAAGATGTTTACTCCAGAAAAACCAAATAAATCGAGATGGAGAAAACGTAATATTGAAGGCAGAGCAAGAGTGAAATCGAAAACACGCAGAAATCTTGGCCACAGTTACATAGATTTCAAAGGTCGACAACGAGAGTCTAAAGTATTAGGTCCACCATGTCAGTGCAAAAAGAACTGCAGACAACTGCTCCAAGAAACTGCTTCTACTATATTCCATGCATTTTGGGACTTGAACTTGTATGACGAACAGAATACATATCTATTTTCTACTGTGAAGGTTATACCTAAAAAGAGAAGCTACAAAAAAAAAACTAAACGCGCGGAATCGGCTAGACGAGTAACAAACCAATATTTTGTCAAAGTAAATGGAGTTGACATTCAAATATGTAAGACTGAATTTTTATCGGTCCATGGATTTCAAAACTCCAGTAAGCGATTAAAACTTATCGCTCAGCAAATTGTTGAAGGCAGGACAACTCCAAAAAGGGACGGTAGGGGCAAACATCAAAACAGACCCAACAAAATTTCTGCAGAAAGAGTTCAGTCTGTTCATGACCATATTAAAGCCATTCCGAAATATGTGAGCCATTACAGTCGGAAAGTTAATCCAAATAGAGTTTTTCTAAACCACGACCTCAACATATCTACTCTCTACAAGGACTATTATGTTGAGTGGTGCAAAGAACATGGAATAGCACCAGTAATTATATCTCACGTCCATTCCGAAGATGTATTTAACTAAGGTAGTAGTACGCTCATGCGTACTGCGCGCCACACATTTTTAAGATGAATAGTAGCGCGAGCGCGGATATGTTCTTCCCGCTCGCCGCCGTCCGCTGTAACTGCCTCCCCGTTTCATTCGCTTTTATGTGTGCGTCGCGTCCACACGTGTAGTTTCAGTGCCCGGCTCCGCAACAGACGAAAAACCAATAGTACAGGTATGATAGTATTATTTTGCTATTCACGACATTCATAGAATGTTCTGTTACATCAGGATAATACGAAATAATGATATTTTTTATTGGCACAGTCCCAGATTTTTCTTTTGCAATTTCACGAACAAGGCTTCCTAGTTTATTTGCTGTGCATTTAATGTTAATTCGAGAAAGTGAACTATTATATACTAATCACGTTAAAATCGTTCTGGTGAGCAACTATTTCTCCACAGGGCTTGTTTTACAGCATGGGGAAACGCAAGAGAAGCCGATCCAGCGACAAACTATCGCGTAGAGACTTACAAAAAACAATTAATGAGCTTCGCGATAGACTAAACAGGCAGGAGCGAGATCGTAGGTCCCATTCACGTCGGCACAGTCGAAGCATTTCTCCGAGGAGGCCCCGCTCTAGTTCGCGCAGTCGATCCTTAGTACAGGACCGTACTTCGATAAAAAGAAGGGGGGTGCCAGATTCGGAGGATCGTAACCACAATTATACGACTCGGAAACGTCGAACTTTGGACAAACCGACTTCCGAATATCAATACTCTAGGAATTCATCGAGAGAACGTCGGGTTTCGCACAGCCCAACTTCCAATCGATACCAAAATCCTAGAAATACATCAAGAGAGCGTCGGGTTTTGAACAGCCCGACTTCTTCACGATTTTCAAAAGAAAAAATAGACCGACGTAGCATGAGCCGAGCCTCGTACGACTCGGCGAGTGTCACCAGTGGTAGAAGCCCGGCATCGAACTGTCCGGCTATAAACCAAGACCATCCGGAACTGGATGACCTAGATACACTCGTACTCCAAGACGACATAAATTTACAAGCTGAAAACACTGAGAATGAGGCGGAGCAACTTCCAGAGTGCATTAAAGAGGTATTAGGCATTGACACTGACACAGAAACAAAACAGTCCTATCATCTCAATGACGCTATAAGACAAGTTTGGTCACAAACAATAGCCCAAGGCATAGGAAAGGAAAATATGGATCAAATTTTGGATCGCCATAGGCCTCCCAATAATTTTCCTACTCTTGATCCTCCAAAAGTCAACCCGGAAGTTGCTCACATTCTTTCTCAAGCATATGTTAAGAGGGACCAATGCCATGCAAGATATCAGCTATTGGTGGGAAAAAGTACAAGTGCGCTTGGCAAATGCATGAATTATGTCATCAATGAAATCAAGAATAATGTTGATTCTGATCTAAAAATGCACTTGCTACCACATCTAGCAGATGTGGGCACATTCATGACCCAGCTATTCCATGAGATCTCGACGACCCGTAGGGAATATATTTCACAACTTCTCTCCAAATCGGTGAAAGATACCATCAAAGAGACTATTCCGGGGGAATATCTATACGGCACCGATTTGGCAGAAAAGATTAAAATGGCAAAAATTGCAGAAAAAGCTGGGAACGACTTAAGACAAGACGGTTATACCAACAAGGCAGGGCCATCCGGCATCAGAAGAGGGGGGGGGCACACCTCTCAGCGCCAGCATGGTACCTCCAAAACTGCATACAATGCTCGTACTCCATATAAAGCGACTAGCTACCGCCCGTCTTTAAACAGGCAACGCCCGCCTCGCCAGTCAGGGAGGGACTCGGGGCCGAGGAAAGGGCAAACCTCCAAGCAAAGTCGCCCCCCAGGGTGCAGATACCAATAAAGGTAAGTCATTCTAAGCTAGCGGGCAGACTATCCCATTTTGTCGAGTCTTGGAAATGTATAACGAACAATTCCACAGTTCTATCCTGGATTAAGGGATATAAGATCCCTCTCTTAGCAACACCTGTTCAGAAACAGAATCAAACTGCCCACACTCAGTGCGACCCTTTGATTGCCTTGGCAATCAGGGAGCTACTAGATATCGGAGCAGTATCATCATGTACGGAGAGGAAAGACCAGTACGTTTCAACTTACTTCCTAACTGAAAAATCCAACGGAAAGAAACGGTTCATTTTAAATTTGAAAAAATTTAATGAATTCGTGAAATACGAGCATTTCAAAATGGAATATTTTCGGACAGTACTAAAACTATTGCAAAAGCAATACTGGATGGCAACCATCGATCTAAAAGACGCATACTTCCTAATATCAATAGACAAATCATTTAGGAAGTATTTGAGGTTCAGGTTTAATTCTAATACATTTGAATTCAATTGCTTACCATTTGGTCTCTCGTCAGCACCGTACTGTTTCACAAAAATAATGCGACCCGTCCTGGAAAACCTGCGTACTCAAGGGATTCTGTTGGTCAACTATTTAGACGATTTCCTAGTCATCAGTGACTCGTCTGAAAAATGTAGGGAACACACAAAAATTGTGGTAAACACATTACAGTCCATAGGTTTCATCATAAACTTTGAAAAAAGTTCGTTGACCCCAGAACAGAGAAAAATATTTTTAGGATTTCAATACGACACCAAAAATATGAAAATATCCCTACCGTCGGAAAAGAAAACGTCCATTAAAAACATGTCAACGTCTTTCCGAAAAAGGGATACATGCAGTATAAGAGAACTTGCACAGTTCATAGGCACCTTAACCGCAGCCTGCCCTGCGGTTAAGTACGGCTGGTTGTACACCAAGCGTTTGGAACAACTAAAGTGCTCAGCTCTAGAAGCGAACAACTACAACTATAATTGTATAGTAGTCTTACCACATAACTTTATAGATAATGACCTAATCTGGTGGGAGCGAAACATCTTAAATGCGGAAGCCGATATTAAACAGACAGGCTATAGTATGACAATATTCACAGATGCCTCACTGACTGGGTGGGGTGCATGTAGAGGACACGACAAAACCCATGGGTTTTGGTCCAATCCAGAAAAAGATAATCATATAAATTACTTAGAACTTACAGCTATTCTTTATGGCTTAAAATGTTTCGCCCGGGATGCAAGGAACTGCAGTATTCTGATTAGATCAGATAACACGACGGCAATATCTTGCATCAACCGTTTGGGCAGTATACAATCTACCAAGCTCAACAACAGAACGCGAGACATCTGGGAATGGTGTCAAGCCAGAAATATTTGGGTATTCGCTTCATACGTCAACACAAAGGACAATCTGGACGCAGACAGGGAGTCCAGAGTAGTCTCAACCGAAACAGAATGGTCTCTGGCAGATTCAGCATTCGATGTTTTAAAACACGAATTCGGATCTCCTGACATTGACCTTTTTGCCTCAAAAATAAATCACAAATGTCGACGATATGTATCATGGAGGAAAGATCCGGATTCGGTCGCAGTTGATGCATTTACTATTAGCTGGACCGATATTTATTTTTATGCATTCCCCCCATTTTGCTTAATATTGAAGGTGTTACAAAAAATTATCCAGGATAAAGCTGAGGGAATTGTAGTAGTACCAGACTGGCGTGCCCAGGCATGGTATCCGCTTGTAGAGAAACTACAAGTTGGAAGATCTGTTACTTTTGGACCTGACGATAATCTTCTGACTTCTCCTTTCAGTTCAACCCACCCTCTGGCCAACAGATTAACATTAGTGGCCGCGAAATTATCCGGCAGGGGTTTCAACTGAGAGGAATATCGGATGAGGCGGTAGAGACCATAATCGATTCAATATCGACAGCTACGATCAGCCAGTATGCGTGTACTTACCGTCTATGGTATAAGTACTGTGAAGAGAAGCAGATACCAGTATTTCAGGCAAACGTCCTGCAGGTAATAGAATTCCTTCAGAACATTATCAATACAACTGAACTAAATTATGGAAGTTTAAACAGCCACAGATCTGCGATCTCCCTTATATCCTCCGATAGCCTAGGTTCACACCCCCTGATAAAACGGTTCATGAAAGGGGTAGCCAGAAGACGACCAATGAACCCCAGGTATAGGTTCACGTGGGATCCTCAACCAGTTCTTACAGCATTAGGAAATCTCCCTAACAACCAACTTAAAAGCCTCACCCACAAACTGGTGACCCTACTTTCACTGGTAACAGGTGGCCGCCTTCAAACGATCTCTTTAATCCGGGTATCAAACATTCACAGAGACGAAACCAGATTACAAATAATGATTACGGACCCAGTAAAGACGTCACTTAGCCTCAATGATCAGCCTTTTCTGAGTCTCCCGTTCTTCACACCAAATCCCAACATATGCCCAGCCTCAACAGTGCTGCAGTACTTAGAGTCAACGAAAGAAATCCGAAATAATGAAGATTTCTTATTTTTAACTTATGTAAAACCCCATAAAAAAGCAACAAAGCAAACCCTTGCCCGTTGGGTAAAACAGACACTTATGTCATCGGGAGTAAATACGACTGTATTTAAACCTCATTCAACTAGGCACGCAGCAACGTCAGCAGTCCGTAGGGCAGGGCTGTCGGTAGACACTATAACTGCAGGCTGGTCTCAGAAGACGGCAACCTTTGCAAGGTTCTACGACCGACCACTACAAGCGGATGATGACTTTGCAAACACGATACTCTCAACGAGTATAAATTAGAATATTTTCACCTTATTTTACTTTTGCTATGATAGCAGTTTTGTTCAACTTATTTCGTATATAAAACATCAATGCATATGTTTGTGGTTTGTATCTTTGAACATCTACCTTAGTTAAATACATCTTCGGAATGGACGTGAGATATAATTTAACGATCAAACGAACTTACCTGAAGTTCGATCGTAATTATATCGATCGTCCATTCCGAAGATGTAGAAACCCCCCCTCCCTGAAATGCAGTGGCTTTTCACCCTGCTCATATGCATTGAAAAACAATCTTTGAAGGAATGAAACGGGGAGGCAGTTACAGCGGACGGCGGCGAGCGGGAAGAACATATCCGCGCTCGCGCTACTATTCATCTTAAAAATGTGTGGCGCGCAGTACGCATGAGCGTACTACTACCTTAGTTAAATACATCTTCGGAATGGACGATCGATATAATTACGATCGAACTTCAGGTAAGTTCGTTTGATCGTTAAAAAGAAGATCGGTATAGACGAATATTCTGTTCTGATTACAATATAGGATTTAAGTTGCCCAAGAGTGATACTTGTCATACATGCGACTTCCTTAATAATCAAATGGAAGCAAATAAAGAAAACCTGGAGGAATTCAATGAATTTAAAACACAACTGCAGCTTCATCAGACGAGAGCACTTGCCATGCAGGATAGCTTGAAAAAAGAGGTATCAGACAATGCGAAAAATTCCACGTGTATAATATCATTTGATTTACAGCAGACTCTTCCCACGCCTTCGCTAACTGTGGGTCCTGCCTTCTATTTACGAAAGGCTTGGACGTACAACCTCGGCATACACGATTGTGTCACTGGCAAAGGTAGCATGTTTTTGTGGGCAGAAACTACTGCAAAAAGGGGAAGTGAAGAGATTGCAAGCATCCTGCTGAAATACTTACAAGGTATATCTTCCACTAAAGAGCACTTGGTAGTTTTCACTGATAACTGTGGAGGCCAGAACAAAAACTGGGTAATCATGACTTTGTGGTTGCAACTTGTTCGCGAAGGATTCTTCAAGTCCATAGAGCACCGTTTCCTTATTCCTGGCCACACTCACTTGCCTTCAGATAGAGACTTTGCCATCATTGAGAAGCATAAGAGGTACATCAAGCAGGTATACTGTCCAGAAGACTGGGTGGATATCGTTAAGAAATCCAACAGAAAAAGCCCATTTGACACAGTCTTATTGGAACAACATGACTTTTATGCATTTGATTCCATCTCTATTACGAAAAAACAATCTACCGTAGATAAGGAGGCCGTCAAATTTAATGAAGTGCGCTGTTTCAAGTTTGACAGTGAACATCCCAATTCTATGTTCATAAAACATACCCTTAACGGAGAATTTCTTGAGGTAAATGTGGGTAAAAGAGGATCTCGGCTGGGAAGTCAACGAACCCTGACAGATTTGAGAAGAAAATACAATGGACCTCTAGCACTGAATGACAAGAAGATCAAAGATCTGAAAAAGCTTCTAAACTCGTATATCCCGCCGATTAGTCAGCAGTTTTTTGTTGATATTGTAGGAAATACAATTGAAGCAGAGCCAGGCAGTGAACAGCCGAAGGAAGGAGAAGAAGAGGCTGAAGATATAGATGGCGATGATGAAGAAGTGAATTTGGACTAAATGAGTGATTCAAGCTATCATCAGAATGCATTATTTTTTTTGTAATAAGGCACCAAGCCACAAAATTTTCAAAAATAAATTTTTTCTACGGAAATGTGTCACAATTTTTCGAATTAGTCGCCACCAAATCCTAGTTACCTGAGTTGGAAATGTATTGCATCAGTTCTAGCCGATTGTTGCAAAAAACCTGATTTCAGGATTTACACAAAACTTACAATGCCTTTTTTCTCAAAATAAACCCAATGAGGCTTAGGTCCCTTACTGCCCCAAGCCCTTCAATTGTCTTTCTATCATAGCCAAACGCATAATGGTATCAATGAAACAGCCATTTCAAGAGAAAAGCATTCACTCCAAATATGAAAAAAATAATATCAAATTACATTAATCAGTGCAATACTTGTTTGACATCAAAATACGAAAGACGACCAATCGAACTCCCTATGGAAGGACCTCTAATAGCCAAAAGACCATTTGAACATATATTTCTAGATATTTTTCAAGTTGAACAACAAATATTTTTAACATTTGTTGATTTATTTAGTAAATATGCCCAGGCCTACAATTTAAAATCAAAATCATCTAACGAAATATTAAACAAAATCAGACACTTCTTTTCCCATCACAATTATCCTGACAAAATGACTTTTGATCCTGGTGAACTTAAAACAAAAGTTATAAAAGAATTCTGTAATATGCACAAAATTGAATGTCATGTTACTAGTGTAGGTAACCCTCATCATTATCACCTCTTGAAAGATTTCATAGTACCTTGAAAGAAAAATTTTACGTCAGCAAAATAAAATCGATTCGATTATTGATCTAATGACGACAGCTATCTTAATTTATAACCAAAGTGTCCATTCTACGACCACATATACCTCATTTTCATTATTATACGGTCCTTACGACGATTTGAATAAGCATTTCATCGATACCCCCACAAAATTATATGATGAATATAACGAGAAACGGTACAGAGAATTACTACCTTTTTATGAAGAACTATCGAACCGTGTACAAGATAAGGCAACGGAAAGACTAGAAAAAATTAATCAAAATCGAAATAAGGAAATTCCAACCTTAGAAGGTCCAGTATATCTTAAATCTGCATTAGATAAAGAGACCTCTTACGAACAAGAAAATGTCCATATTAATTTGCGCACTAAAGGAAAAAAGCATAGACTGAATAGAGTGAAACCGCAACGCAAAATTTCTAACTTTCAGGATCCTAATCCAGGCCCTTCAACTAGCCTGCCTAGAGATCCAGCTGATCGAGAATAAAGCACCATATTTTAAGCAAGAGCTAGGTAACGCCTATCTACTAAAAGCGTACCATATTTTTTCATATAAATCTCACTCTCATTAATGAAAATATCAAGCAAATAACGTCAAATGTCTATTTTGCAAAACAAAGAATCGATGATACGTTGATGACACAACTTGAACATGAATACAATTTGCTTTTAGACAAATATGAAATGTTAAAATTTAAACGAGTTAAGCGTGGATTATTTAATGGTCTTGGTTCCGTCATAAAATATATTTCAATTTAGATCAACCTGATCTAGACGAAATAATGGAAAATATGAAAATTCTGAAGGAAAATCAAGATAATTTATCATTACAAAATTCCTGAACCGTCTCTGTAGCAAAACAATTACAAGACAGGTTTGAAAATAACACTTTAATTATAAAGAAAAATTTGAGAGATAATTTGGATAACCTCAACAAATTGCATAGCGAATACGCTAATTCTCAGTATGTCATGAATGAGATAATAAATATTCAAAGACTTTCTAATTATTTATCACACTTACTGTTAACCATTAACCTGAGCACAAATCAGGGCATAAATCTCTTACAGCTGAGTAAGACTGAAATTAATTATATCCATTCGTTATTAAGTGATCTATTTGACAAAAATGAACTTCTCCCACTCGATAAACTGCACAATTTTGAATTTTTCGAATTATTAAGTATTATAGTCCTCGAAGAAGAAATCATATTTGTTCTTCACATACCAACAGTTACTGGTAACTTTATATATTCCAATATATACCCCATTATACACCAAAATAATATTCTGGTATTGAAACATAAAAATATTATCGAAAATGAAACTATACATTTTTGTAATGAATGCAAATTATTGAGTAATAAATATTTTTACTGTACTATACTAATCCATTCCAGTTGTAACTTACTTAAAGTTGAAAATTGTACATTCTTGGCAAAAGGTTCATTTTCAGAAGTAATTCAATTAAAACATGATAACTATTTAGTGAATACTAACAAGAATATACCAGTATATGAAGATTGTACCAAAGAAAGAAAAGAAATTGATTCCTCTTTTATTATCAGCTTAAACTGTAAAACATTTATTGATCATACTGAATATTTGAAGATTTCTGATATTTCGAAACCTTTATACATACCTAACATTATGGTGAACTATGATAAGAATATGTTATTTGAAAATACTGATGTAAAGGGTTATTCGGATATACAATTGAATAATGTTTTATTACACGATAAATTAAAAAATTTAGATTTTTCACACAAAATGTCCACGTTTAGCATTGTAACTATTTTATGTATTTTAACATTTATTGTAATTATACTTTGTTTAAAAAAACAATTGCTCTCTCTTTTGAAGCAAAAAGAACCAAAAAATCAATCAGTCAAAAATGACATTGAACTTAACCAGATTTTTCCTTTGAACCAGGAGGTACAATCTTCTTGAAGAGGGAGGAATTACGGTACTGCTATGATGATGATCTAATATGTAGAGTTGCTTAGGTTTGCACTTTTCGATTCCTTTGTTCTAGCGTAGGTTATAAGTAAGAGATGCATGTAAACCAAGGTGACCAGTACTCATTCGTCTTCTGTTAAATAAAGTCGCTTTTTAAAAAGTCGTTCGTTGTTTGCACATTCTTAATTCGCGCGAGTCGAGATACATTGGGTGGCATTGCGGCGTCCAGTACTTCCCGCGCTTTGGTGGCGATAGGATGTATTTAGTAGAAAATGGAGCGT